>JBCNYH010000010.1:10589646-10602041 GCA_039654325.1 Tandanus tandanus
AAAAAGGGCAGGGTGGAAAATGGAGGTGGGGTGGAGGGAGGGTTTCCCCCCCCCCCCCCCCCCCAATGCTCAGACCTTCCATTAAAGGGAATTCTGAAATACAATCTTTAGGTGGATTAAACACAACAAGCATAACATATTCCAAAAATCAAAAAAAAAAAAAGAACCACAATGTTTCAATGAAGGTCAGAAAGTGGACATTAGTGCAGCAAGAGACATTAATAACAATAATACATTTTCCTAAACTCTCATAGTGGATCATGTCGATATACCTGATCGTGGCCAGATTACCTCATTAACACTTCAATTAGCTAGCATGGTGGCTCAGTGGCTAGCACGGTCACCTCACAGCAAGAATACTGGGTTTGAATCTCAGCCAAGAGTTTCTGTATGAAGGTTACATCGTCACAGTGCTTACATGGGTTTCCGTCCACAGTCCAAACACATGCACATTAGGTCAACATGCTACTCAAAACTGCCCCTACGTGTGAATGTGAGTGTGAACGGTTGTTTGTGTCTGCGTGAGCCCTACAACAGACTGATGACCTGTTCAGGATGTACCCTGCCTCTCCCCCAAAGTCAGCTGGGATTGGATCCAGATTCCCCCCAACCCTAATTCACAGCACAGAGCAGCAGGGATGGCTCTACGTTTTGCATAATAACTGCTATAAGAGCCATCTCATCTCAGAGTGTTCTTTATTCCTGTATTCTCTCTTTTGAGCAGAATACTGCCGGTAGAAATGTGTTAGACACTCTACTACAACACAGTTATTGCTGTCTGTGCAATTCTGATGTTTACTAAATTTTGTATTAATTTACTTGTATTATACACTGCCCAGCCAAGTCACACACTAATATTTTCATGGAGTGCATTTGGCCTTGATCACAGCATGTAATCACCATGACACTGTTGCTCCATTTGGTCAGGTCGAGGCTCAGCAACATTAATGTGGCAATAAAATGAAGTCAGCTGATGAGCTGAATGTACTGAATGAGCAGGTATCACATCAATGGACTTTTTCTTTCCTGATGGCACGGATATAAAATGGGGACTCAAATAATGAAAGAGTGGTTCAGGGGGCATGAGGAATCATTTTCACATATGTATTGGCACCCCAGAGTCCTGACCTTAACCCTGTTGAAAGTTTTGAGGATGTGCTGGAGAAGACTTTATGGAGTGGTTAAATTTTTCCCTTATCGATTCAAGACGTCGGTGAGAAATGAACCCAACACTGGATGGAAATAAATGTTATGTTGCTCAAGTTTGTAAAACAATAGCATGACGATTACGTGATGTAAGCAAAGGCTAAAGGTGGAACAACGACATATTCGTGTGTGCGACTTTTTTTTTTTGCCCGGGCAATGTATAAAGTACACAGTCACATAATAGAAACAAATGATGCTATGACATATAGAAGAAATACTGCATGATAAACTAAGAAAAAACATAACAGTAATCTAAGCTAATGTTGTAATATACAAGGTGGCCATTTTAAACTCAGAACTTGAAAAAAGAAAAGGTAAAAAAGAAGAAGCCTGAAGGCCAGTGTGACTTTATAGCTCTACTAATGCTCTTAGGTGTTAAATAAGTAAAAACCATTAGCAGTTTAAAAAGCTAGTAGTAGTACGTGTAGTAGCGCAGTGTGCTTTATATGTATTAAAGAACTGTGAGTAATACAGATAATAAAAATTATGCATGCCCTTATTATTTTTGCTCTAGTATCTTTTTTCTTTAAAAAAGCCAAGATCTGTATGAACCTCATTAAACATCTTAAAAGAAAAAAAAAAAAAATGCAGCCTAATACTCAACTATCCCTAAACTTGTGTTTTCCAAGTTGTATTAAAAAAAAACCTATAAGAATTAAAGTCTAGCCATGTTTAATATTATCTCAACCTATTATGAATACGAATATTTCACTGAAGTTACACCTGCATAATTTTTTCTTCTACAAAGCTCACAGCTCCGGTAGTGAGCACACGCCAAGGTGTCCCCAACACAAGTATTTATAGGGCTGGGGAATGTGATACCTCCGCTGTTACCATGGATACTGTCACCACAGAGGTGGAGAAAAGGTGGCAGTACATTTAGAGAACGCTAGAACCGAGAAGCAGGAAATGATGAAATATATGAGAAATGCAAGAGGCTGTGTAAGTGTGCTAAAACAGTACTGTCAAGATTATGGGTATTGGTAATGTGACTTAGTTTAGTAACAAGAATTTGACCTTTGGGGAGAGATCAGTTATGACACTGTTGAAACATCGTCTCCAGAGTAGTCACATATTTGGATGTGTGTGCTGACTGGAAGGACAGCCCTCATAAAATGCTGGCATGTATCTTCCTTTGGAACACTTCCATCTATTTCTCCTCTAAAACAGATGTGCGTGCTAATCTTGTCCTTAGTTTGCTTTACAACAATTCAGGACAAATAGCATTTCCCCACCGTGCCACCTCATTAAGCTTTAATCCCGCCCCAATCCCTCCATCACCCAGAGCCCCAGCCAAGCAAGATGTGGAGCGCCCCGTCATTCATTCTCACCTGCGCACAAACTTGGAGGTGAACTTGCTGAAGATGCCTGAGGTTGGTGGTCTCCGCTGCTGGCTGGTGCCATGAGACAGGGAAGGTGAGGTTGGAGGGGCATGATAGGGTGAGCCTTGCTGATCCCGTGCCCCTCTCTGCTGACCGATGTGGAAGGTGTTTCGAGCAGGCACCCCTCTGGGAAAGTTGGTCCGCTCCGGCCCTGTAGCGCTGCTGATGTTGTAAGCTGACGGTGATGCACCAGGTGCTCTCTGGGAAGGACCACTAAAACAAAAAATATATATATTTTCCCCACAAAAAGAAAAGGAAGCAAAGAGAAATGTTAATACCAAACCCTGCTTGTGTGTCTCACACATGACAACGGACTGTCCTTCATAGCCAATGTGCATTTACAGCAGTACTGTAATGCAGAAAAGTCAGTGATCAGGAACACTAATTTAAAAGATATGCCAACATCTCAAGTACTGTATATCTCTAGCACATCTAAAATGTGGCCGGGTGTGAGATACAGGGAGGTGTGATAATGACTCACTCCTCCAGTGTACTGGTAGAATGTGTTACATAATCTCAAAATAAAGAAATATACTCTGCACAGAAAAAGCACTCGGAAGACATCACGTCTCATCAAATCACATAAAGGGGTAAAGTTAGACCCAGGAAGCCAGTCCTTAATACTGCATAATCAGAGAATTAAAGAAATCCGTGCCCAAGCTCACGAGTCCACAAAATAGTTTTGTGACAGTAACTGAAATTCCATTGAATAATCCCTGCCAGAACCAGACACTAATAAACAGTTGGTTACCATCTTATCCTGGCTCAGAGCTGTCTAGGAAAGCCAAGTGTAGTCTAGCAGAATGTCTTCTAGCAATTTTAGCCAAATTATCGATGAGCTAATGAACTACTGATACTACCAATTACAGACACTGAATTTACTCTCATATATATTATTATTAAGGTTGCTAAATCAACCTTGGTTCTTCTCCCTCATTTCTCTGCATATCTCTGAACACACAATATTTAAACTAATACGGGACATAAAATACCATACATTACTATCATAAATAAACGCTACTCAAAATACTGTACCAGAGCTGAGTATTACATAATATCTTAAAGTAGATTAAAATACAACCCCTTCACAACAGTCAGACTTAACAGAATATGTAATATGGATACATAATACATATACATACATGAATACATCGTTTAGATGCATAATATAGTAACACTTCCACTCAGCAAGATAAATGTACCAATAAATTAAGATCAAGACTATATCAGACTATATTAGAACTCTTTTGAATGAATTATACACACACAGTCATGTGAATAAAATATTTGAGCATAAACAATCTCCTCCAAAAGTTTTACAACAACAAGGCCAATTCTTCTTGTCTTTGTTATAACACTAAACACATTTGGGTTTGAGATCCACAGAATACGAATCAGGATTTCATTTCCTGATATTTCTATCTATAGGTGTTAGAACATAGCACCTCTGTTGGCAGACCAAAAAAGTTTTAGGTGAACAAAAGTATTGGAACAAGTTCGCTCAATAGCTGCTATTGCAGTTTCTTTCAGTTTCGGGGGAGGTTCTCTCTTCAGTTCTCTCTTCATTCCACTTCATGGATATAAAATTCATGCTCAATTTGGTTAAACTCTGGCTTGGCCCCCCCAAAAAAAACGGAAAAAACACCACCCCTGATGGAGTCTTGTTGTATTGGCAGTGTGTTCTGGGTCGCATTTCTCTGTAAATTGGCAATGTTTCTGTAGCCATCTGAAATCATTCTTCAGCTATATCATTAACAAGTTACATCAATAAAGATTAGTGACCTGTTCCAGAAACAGCCATGCCAGCACAAGCCATGTCACTACGTCGACTGTGCTTGAATGATGAGCTCATGTTCTGGATCATGTGCAGATCCTTTCTTTCTCCACATCCTGGTAGCGGTTCATCATGGTCCCAAAATTTTATAGGGTATTTCTGTATTTGTTTGCAAATTTGAATCTTACTGCTGATGAGCCATTTGCATCTTATGGTTTGGTCTCTATATATAACCCTACCCTGTAAACATCGGTGATGTCACTGACTTTTGGTTTTGGGATTCTTCTTCACAGATTTTCCAGTTATCAGCTGCTGGTGCCACAGTCTTTACAGGTGAAACAAAGGACTCAAACCAAGAGCAGACCTTCAGAGCTATTAATAATTCAGTCAATCAATCTGATGGTGCACAGCTCAGCAACAAAAAGCACTTGTCAGTCACATGTTCCAATATAATGTTATAAAAGTTATTTAACATACCAAATATCAGAAAATAAACACTACAATTCTGATCTATTTTTTTCATAATTCATGTTTTGCTCAGAATCTCCAGGGACTTGAATCTACACCAAACTGGCCCTGCCATTCTAATACTTTCAAAAGGGACTATACATGCACACATTTAAGAGTCTGCCATTTAAAAACCAACCTCCATGTGAACTCCATATTTCTTTCCTAGTCATATCCAATTCCCACCCATCTAGTATTGCTTCCCTACCATCAACCAGAGAGAGGAGTAAGCATGTACATACCTCCTCCATGACACGTGATTTGGCAACCTGCATCTTTACAAACTGTGACGCATGCACACACAGGAGTGGCCTAACACAATCGGAGGGAAAGCGATACCCGTACGAATGAGCTCACAGATGGCCCTGATAGGCTGGTGATCGCTTTAAGTGACAGGGAGGTGAGTGTATGCCATCCTGCCATTCTGCCATCCCATGAGAGCTCAGCCAATTAACACCCAGCGACCCCCGGCCATGGATGGCTGCTACATCACTCTGGATTCAACCTGTGATTTCGAGGTTGATATACACTGTTGATACACCACTCGGGAGCCCTATTTTGTTTTATAAATTTTTTGGTAAATCTGACTGATTTTAGAACAAAAAACCCTTATGAAAACATTAACATACATATACCAATCAGCCATATGTTTAAAACCACCGAGAGGCAAAGTGAATAACAGTGATTATCTCACTACAATGACATCGGTCATGGCATGGAGTACATTAGACAACAAATGAACAGTCAGTTCTCAAAGCTGTTGTCTTGGAAGCTGGAAAAATGGGCAACTATAAGGATCTGAGTGACTTTGACATGAGTCACATTACCATGGCTGGAAGACTGGGTTATACCATCTCCAAAACCACAGGTCTTGTGGAGTGTACCCGGTATGCAATGGTTAGTACCTATTAATGATTCATGGGGAACTAGGTCTCAATGATGCACGTGGGAAGTGAAGGCTAGCTTATATGCTCTGATCTTACAGAAAAACACAAATTGCTGAAAAAGTTCATACTGGCCATGATAGTAAGGTATCAGAACATAGTCAGATTCCTGCATATGAGGCTACATAACTGCATAGTGCATAAACTTGAGCCTTGTTCAACGCTAAAAGTGCACACGTGAGCATCAAATCTGGACAATGAAGGAGGACTGAAGAAGGTGGTCTGGCCTGATGAATCACATTTTCTTTTACATCATATGGACAGCTGGGTCCATGTGCGTCGCTTTCATGGAGAACAGATGGCAACAGGATGGACTGTGCAAAGAAGGCAAGCCACCAGAAGCAGCGTGGTGTTCTGAGCAATGTTCTGCTGGGAAGCCTTGGGTCCTAGAATTCCCTGCCTTACTGCAAAAACTGTTCAGGAATGGAAAACTGTGCTCCAAATTCCTCATCTGTCTGATGTGCTGGACCAAACCATGGAGGCCCCACCTTGAAGCTTACAGGAATTAAAAGATTTTACTAAGAAAGAAATTTTACAGTTTAGATAAAACTGCTTGGTGCCAGATACCACAGCACACATTTGGAGGTCTTGTGGAGTCCATGCCTTGATGATTTCGAGCGGATTTGGAGACCTACACAATAATAGGCAGGAGGTTTGTGTGAAAAAGTCCAAGTGCACTCCATGCAACAAAGCAGGCGTTTTAGATCAGCCATTCATTCCCAATGATATATACAAGCTACCATGCTAATGCTAACCTTTGATTCAAAATGTTACATGTACGGTTTATGAAATTGGATAATTACAAGCAAAAAGGTTTAGAGTACACAGTGTGGTTTTGTGGGTGACATAATGAAGGTTCCACCATGCAATGCTCATGCTGGGGTCATCTCTTAAAAAGCGTGTACACAGTGCCCTAGACCTATTAAAGCAGGTTAACAGCATTACGCTGACGTAAAGTCAACACATAGCTGGTGTTGTTGGCAGGAGACGATGCCAGAACAACTGAACAGGTGGACAATAAAGTGCAAAGAATCGGTGAGAAGTTGGAGGAATGGACCCTCAGTATTGCCGTGATTTTTGTTTGTGTAGTCATCATAATCATCTCTTGGAACCACACCTCTCTATTTTACTTCATGAAGTATTTGTAAAATCCTTAAGCGCAATAATTTCAGGAAGGAAATATACAACTGTATTAAAGGAAACTTAATTATAAGGCCATCAACTTTGACAAACTGTAAGAAAATTGTAAACTAAACTAAACAAAATCTCTCTTAAGAACCATATTACAGGATCAGGATTTGTTTATAACACAAGGCATTTATTTACTGGGCCCCCTGACAAGCTTTCCTTTCGTCAGCCAGTCTCGTTGCGAGTCCTTCACCGAGCATTCCCTTCCCCTTATTTTGTTTAATGCAAAAAGTAAAGGCTGTTTCACAGAGTGTGTGTCACTCGGTTTCAACTTGCCTGGGCTGGTGTGCGTGCAGGTCAGCGGGGCATGGGTGGGTTGAGGAGGACATGGACTTGTGATGACGGGAACGTGAGGACGAGGACGATGTGAGTACGGCACCGGCCGAGGCCGTGGAGGCGCGGGACCCGGGTGTGTTCAGGCTGATGATGGTGAGAACGTACAGTGGTGGCACAGTACACGTGCACACACCATCACAACACATAGTCATGGCCGTATATGTGTTGAGGGAGGAAAGAGGATTTTATTAGAAGGCATAATTATCTGACATCGGGGGGAGAGGGACAAGGAGATAGGGAGTGACAGAGAGAGACAGCGCCCAGAGGACACAAAGAAAGAGCACAAAGGAAACTGTGAGTTTCTGGGCATTGATTATATACAGAGGCAGCGCAGACTGGTACAAGTGAGTGAGAGAGCAAGAGAGAAAGGTCAAACAGAGTGCTGATGAGGGGGGAAAAGTAGAAAGGAGTACACAACACACACACACACACACACACACACACACACCCGTGCGGATTAGCAATGTTTGTTGGGAAAAAGCATGCTATCACCTTACTGAGAAGAACACACTGAGTAAGCCTATTACAGGTCAACTACAGAAATCTTACAAATTGAAAGGTTCCTTTTTTCCGTCACAAGCTTTGCTAATCCTTTTAAGCGGAGATTAAACAAGGTAAACAAAAATCAACGCACAGACAGACCAGAGGGAGAAAGACAAGGCACGGCACTCACAGAGGTTCCTGAAATGCTTTAGCAGGGAACGAGTGAGTGAGCAAGGACTAGATAAAGACTGAGCAAGTGACACAGCCGTAAGAAAGTAGAGGTAAGGGAGTAGAAAACAAAAACCAAACACAGCAGGACACTAGTTAATAATTTGAAGATGCACAACAAAATAGGCAAGTTTGAATAAAAACACTTTAAATCACAGTATCTAGGGTTAGTGGCAACATTACATGATTACATCGCCACACACACACACACAATATATTAAAATATAAGGACATAAATAAACAGTGCTTTCCTGCACAAAGAAATCAACTATTCTTCAAATAAGGAAAAATATCCTACTGTGTTGCTTCAGTACTCAAGACATGCCACTCCCCTTGACGTTATTAGGGCATGTACGATATACATGACTCGAAATCTACAAGACCATGTTTTATGCATGACATAGCTTTTTGGATACTCTGTGCTACATTGTAAATTTGTACTTGTCTTTGCTTACGTTTGATTGCAATGTGCAGCAGGCACTGGAATGTCCCTGAAAGTCCAAATATACATTACAAACACATCATTATAGATAAACACTGACTACACAGTGTACATGGAAGCCCAAGCTTTAAAAGCATGCGCATTTTCATATATCCTGAGACTCAGGCCAGGGTGATGACTGGGATAAATTAAAACTGTGTGGGAGTCCAACAAAACAGATATAGTGAGAAGGAGTGGGGATCAAGGAAATTGGGCCAAGTGTTCTCAAAAAGGCATGGTAATGTGGAGGGAGGGGGATGCTAAATCCAGGGATGCTGGTTACCCACCGGAGAGTCAAGGTCAATCCAAGCCGAAAAGAACATGAATTGCTAACCAACAGGTAACCAAATGTAACATACAGATATAATAGAAGAGTATAATTTGTGCATGTGAATGTGTTTCTATTAGAGAAAAATAAACTGTGAGAAAATAGATAACTATTCAGTTTATAGATTCACAGGGAATGTAGTTCATGTCCGGCCTCTCTATGCAAATAATGCAATTTTTGACTTCTTGTGTGCAAACGAAAAAAAAAAAAAAATGTTTTAAGGTTATATGTGTAGCTGTCTGTACCTGTCCTTGCCGTTCTGGACTCCCAGCAAAGATCTGTCCATGAGCGGAGAGTTTCTGCTGCGGCTCGTACCCGTGGACAGGATACTGTTCTGTTGGGTCACGCATCAAAAGCAAGGTTAGCCTTAAGATTAGCCACTAGACATTTAGGGCTAGCAACATATTTTACTGTGAAATATGAATTTATTCACTGAAAAAGTACAAAAAAATCTGACGGTTGAATTTAATTAATTAATTTATTTATTTATTTTACTTTTTTGGCTCAAGTATGAAGTGCTGTAGAAAATAAACTAACAAACATTAATAAAGGAGCTCAATCACAATATATTTTATGAATACATACTGTAATGCAGTACATCAGGAAATTGCTGTACCTTTTTTGATGTGCATATACACTGAACATCCATAACATTAAAACCACCTGCCTATTATTGTGTGCCTATTATTGTACTACTTGTGTCGCCAAAACAGCATCAAGGCATGAACTCCACAAGACCTCCGAAGGTGCGGTGTGGTATCTGATGCCCAGCAATTCGCAGCACAACCTTTAATTCCTGTAAGTTCCTGCAGGGTGGGTCCTCCATGGTTTGGACTTGTTTGTCCTCCACATCTCACAGATGGGGGAAGCTGGAGTCCAGTCTTCCTCAAACCATTCCTGAAGAGTTCTTGCAGTATGGCAGGGTGCATTATCCTGCTGTAAGAGGCTAGTGCTGTAAGGCTGTAAGGTGTGTAATCACCACCGCCGTAAAGAGGTGTACCTGTCAAAGTATGTGTGTTATGTGTCAAAGTAACATCCACATGAATTCTAGGACCCAAGGTTTCCCAAAAGAACATTGCCCAGAACATCACACTTCTTCCGATGGCTTGTCTTCTTTGCACAGTGTTTCCTGTTCCCATCTCTTCCACCAAAAAAAGATACACCTGCACACCAGCTGTCCATATGATGTAAAAGAAAATGGGATTCATCAGACCACCCCACCTTCTTCCATTGCTCCATAGTCCAGTTTTGATGCATACAAATGCTCTTGGTGGCACTCTCAACATTTTCAACATGGGACTGGAGTCAAACATGTGCACTCTGACTGGTCTGTAGCTACGCAGCCTCATATGCAGTGATCTGCAATGTACTGTTCTGATACCTTTCTATCATAGCCAACATTAACGTTTTCAGCAAATTGTGTTCTTCTGTGGAATCAGATTGTGCGAGCTAGCCTTCACTCCCCGTGCACCTCAGCGAACCCTAGGGGCCATGAATCTGTTCCTGGTTCAACATTTTCCTGTCTTGTACCACTTTTATTAGGTACTAACCACTGCATACCAGCAGCATCCCACAAGACCTGTGGTTTTGGAGATGCTCTGACCCAGTCATCCAGCCATGATCATTTAGCCCTTACTCAGATTTTTATAATTGCCCTTTTTTCTGCTTCCAACACATCAACTTCAAGAACTGACTGGTCACCTGATGTTTCATGTATCCCACCCCATGACAGATGCTACCATAATGAGATAATCATGGTTATTCACTCTAGTTCTCAGTGGTCTAAAAGTTATGGCTGATCGGTATACAGCAAATAGGAAGCCTTTTTTGGGGGTTTTTTTTTAATACTTTTTTTGTTTTTGTTTTTTTTAATTATATAAACATGAACCTCAGGTAGCATAATGAGCATAAAATATACATAAGCAATAACTCATTTTGTCCAAATTTTGGCTGCTGTATCTCTCACACACACACACACACACACACACACACACACACACACACACACACACACACACACACACTTACAGTGGAGGGTGTGGAGCTCTTTTTACTGTCTCCTGGGACTATGGGGCTGGGTGGCACTTTGGTTGAGCCACTGGACCCTTTGCGCCCAGAATCCTCAGCTGTGTACTTGTTATCCCCCTGAGGCCTTTTAGAATAGGTGACTAGAGAAATTTAGAAAGAAACAAAAGAACTCTTGAGGTGAGATCAAATTTAGAGTTTAGTGCCCTTACAAGATAATTACCATTTCCATAACTCACCCTGATCTGTGGGCCTTCGTGGTCTCTGAGTAGACGACACACTGCGTTGTACCTTGTGAGGTGGAGAGGGTGCATTACTGTTCGTGAGGTCACCTCCTGGTCGTGGTTTGATCACCATGTTGACACCCTCATCAAGCTGAATCATCAAAATATTCAAGATGTTTTCGAAAGAAGATAAAGCACAAAATGATATAGGGTTTGTATGTGCCAAGACCTGGGTCAAGAGTGTTTCTGCATCAGCGTACCTCAGAGTTCCTATAGTCAAGCAGCAAGTAAGTTGCCATAACTTCATCGTATTTTTGGCTGACGAGTGAATCCTGAATTTCCTCTTGCGTGTAACCCATCTGTAGCATTATATCTATGTGAAATAAGATGTACATTACTAACTATACATGTATAACATACACTTTTCTCCTGTTTCTTGCATTTCTCTGTTCCCTTCTCTTTCACACACACTCACACACACACACACACACACACACACAACCTGTTCTCTTGGGGTCTTTATAGTCAGGCTGGGGCTCTATGTAGGGTTTTAATTCCTCCTCCTCATGACCTACATTCATCCAGCGGTCCTTCATGATCTGCTGCTTAGTACAATGCAGAGAGAGAGAAAGAGAGAGAGAGAGAGAGAGAGAGAGAGAGAGAGAGAGAGAGAGAGAGAGAGAGAGAGAGAGAGAGAGAGAGAGATTGACAGACAGACAGAGAGAATGTTGTGGTTAAAATTTATATAATTCACATGCATGTTTTACTGTTTTATACTGATATAAAGCTCAACAGTTATTCAGTTCAATCCTTCTCTCTATTGATATGGCCTCTCACATTATTACACAGTAACAGACAGTAGCAGCCATGGTTTTGTATGTATTTATAAACTCTTAATTTTGGTTATTACTTTGATGTCTGACTGGTCTGTATAATAGATTAAGTTCTTTGTGAGTTGTGTTTTTTTTTTTACTTTCTTTTTTTTTTTCCTAGTACAGTGCTCTTTTTTTGTAAAAGTTTAACCCATGTTCTCAGAAAGAGATCAGAAGCAGCACTGGAGATCTCTCATTTTCTGGCTAAAAATATTCTATCAGATATCAGAATCAGAATATTTTATTGATCCCGGAGGAAATTGTGTGTGCACAGTTTCTCCATTCCAACTATAGAATAAAGATAAAAATTATAAAATATCTATGCATACATACATAGACATATTCCGTGTGTGTGTGTGTGAGTGTGTGTGTATATATATGTGTGTGTGTGTGTGTGTGTATATATATATGTGTGTG
>JBCNYH010000010.1:10634003-10648661 GCA_039654325.1 Tandanus tandanus
TTACCTGTGTGGGGTTACCTGCAGTTAAAGGCATGCCAAGGTTTGAAAAAGCAGGAAAAGGAAAAATAACCCTCTAAATTTTTCTTAAAAAAAAAAAAAAAAAAAAAAAAAAGAGAGAGAGAGAGAGAAACCAAAACTGTCACTGTTCTCCAACGTGCGTGTTTTAGTTCTGTGTGTTCTCTGTTTTGACACCATTAGAATTTGATGACATCATAATTATTATAAAGTTCCATTGAGATGAAAAAATTAAAAGGCAGACGGAACCAAGGTCAAGCTGTGTATTTAGACGAGCTGGTGTATGAGGCATGCGTACAAGCTGCCCGTTAATTCTGACCCGTCACCCTGGACACAGTGCTGAGTGTGAATTATGATTACAGGACTATCAGGAAGCTCAGTGACGTATTCTGGAGAGTGAAATTACATTCCCCATTAAAATTAAGTGAAGCTAGCTACCAATTTTGTGTCTTGTAATCGGGATCCCACTCCAGCTTTAAACAGCATCGACTAACCTCAAAAATTTCTGATTTCAGCCAGTCATTTATACACACACACACACACACACACACTAAATTTAAAGCCAGAATTGCTCTGCTTTCTCTTCTTCACCACACACTAAGTGATTTTTGTAAATATTTATAACAACCTAAATTAGTGGAACATTAAAGAAGCTGTATTATGATTTTTACCCAAATCCAGTTGCCAAAAAGTTGTTTAAATATGCAATGAATGACCCAAATACTAATCTATATTTGTTAAACAGCCTTTCTACTTGCAATTCGAAAGGAATTTAAACTTTTTGAATCTAACATGGAGCGGATGGGAATGGATTGTAACATAAACTGATGAAATCTTGCTGGTCTGGACTGTTTTTAAAAGATTGAAATACCGCTGCAATGTCAATTAGTAAAATGGTTGTATGAAGCAAATAAATTTTTGTTAGCCTTCATAAACAAAATTTGCATTTACATAAATAGCTAGGCTGCGATGGCCTGGCGAGATGACCAGGGTGAACTCTGCACTCGCGCAGAGTCGGCTGAGATGGGCGCCAGCGTCCCCGCGACCCTAATTAGTGGTTCAAAAAAATGAATGAATGAATAAATAGCTAGGTTTTGTTTAACAACACCATTAAAGTCACTGAGGCTACTTCCTTCAAACAGCCCCTTTAACCTACTGAACTCTACACTTTACCAATGCTGCTTTATATTATTATTATTATTATTATTAGAATAAAACCATAGGCATAAGGGTGCCAAACCCAAATGATTCAATATTTCTGGGTTTACAAACAAGTTTTTTTTTCCCCCCCCTTGTTCATGTGATGGCTGTAGTTGTATAATTTTTCCACTTGGTGCTCCAACCACAACTCAATTAACTTAACCTCCGTTAAGGAGCTCGGATGCACTTACAACTGCCTGGTTGCTATTTTGCTTTTCTCATATTTACTGTTTATACATCCACACAGGCTGAGGCCGGCATCCGTTCAGATCTTTAGATCCTGACCAGCACAGACTGCTAGACTTTGTACATTGGATACAGAGACGTAGCCAGGAACGAATTTCAGGACGAGAGGTATATAAAGAAAATATACTAAATATAATCTTCACACGAGCTGTTCAATTATATTAATACACATGACACAGACAACTTAACATGACCCAATCTCATCGTATTAATAATGTTAAAAGGTAAAAATACATAAATAAATAAATAAAACACTTATATGACCGCTCCATTAAAAATGAGTAAAAGGGCATGGCTAGCAATGCAGCGGAAATGACCCTTACCCTAGAAAACCCCATCTATGGGAAAGATGCATGATCCTGATTGGTTAATCCTGTTTATCACTACAGCAGCCGGCAGCCAAAAATGTGATTAACCAAAGTAAAGCTGCTTGAGTGATATTTTATGAAGACCATCATGACTTAAATGTCATCTGACACTTACATAATATGCCATTCAGCACCCATGAAAAAGCAATTGAAACCATCATAAAATATTTCAGCAGGTTTTCAAACCCATAACTCCTTCCTCGAGTGATATAAACTGTGGTTTGTAGACGCCTGACCTTCACAGCTATACGTGAGCCTTCACAAAACAGTTCCCACAAACTTAGAAACCTTTATACGGGATGTTTCTGAATGCTGTAGCATTAAAATTTCCCTTCACTGGAACTTCAGGGGCCCAAAACATGGCACAGCACGATAATGTCCAAGCGCACAAAACAAGGTCCATACAGACATAAAGGTCTGCCAAGAACTCAGGGGGGTCAAAATCAAGTTGAAAGCCTCCTCAAAAGAGCTGGAGTGAATATAACAGCAAAGGCGGCACGAAATCTGGAATGGGACGCTTAACCATTTCTTTGATAAGAAAAGTGTCTCGCATAGCCGGGATTATTTCACGGTAGATGATAGCAGTCAACGTTTCACCTTCTGGGGGTCAACTGGCATTATGCCACAAGTGTTCCTGGTAATTAAATTGTTGGTTAATTAGATCATCCTATTGCATGATTAATGCAAACAATCGTGATAATTTTCCTGACCCTGATTAAGTGTGGTAATTCATTTATAATTTTTTACATAAGAAACACTATGCTGAGAGCGTTTTCCTGGTTCCGCTGCAGCTCATTCTCTCTGCGCTCATCTCTCCTGTGTCTCCGACTGACATGGGGAGGAAGAGCAAAGGGGGATACAATAGATTACAGTCCGATATGGTTCATAAAAATTACTTTCCTTTATTTTTATTTACTTTTTTAAACAAAACTGACAATTCATTCACTGTGATTGTTTCTGGGACAATAAATTGTCTAACCTAAAAGATATTGTGACAGGCCTAGTTCCGGGCACTTCCGTCGGAATATTTGAGAGCCGGAGAGCTACCTTAAGAACCTGCAAAGAGTAGCTTACATTCCCAAAAAAAAAAAAAAAAAAAATGATCATGCTGAAATTTGCCGTGGGTGACGCGCCAGATCAAATTTTCTCCCGCGAAAAGGCGACCGCCTCTTTTTTCTCCGCCCATATTTATGACAGACCGCCTCCAAAATCTGCTGTAATGGCCACGGTAGTCTCAGCCATGGTTCTCACGTGTCAATCGGCTATGTGAGACCTCAGTGCTATTCTTTGATTGTGTACAGTACTAAACCCTACCTTACCTGTCAGCGACATCATTCCCTATGAATCCAAAGGCACATACGGCAGAAATCAAATATCAAGGATGATACCACTATGTGATGGTAAGTCATTTTAATTTGTACCAACCATGTTTTATTATATGTGCAACCATTAGAAGAGCCCAACAGAGGTAATTTGGTGCGTAAATGTACATCCACCTGAAATGAAAACCTCCAGCACTTTATCGTCAGGCTCTAACTAAAATCGAATAGTTCAACTCCAGGTGAGATGTGATTACATCGGAATATTTACAGTGGAAGCAAACGACAGACACACACACACACATTCTTTCACACAACAGAGGTACATTATTGTTGGATCAGTGTATAGAATACACACAATAATACATTTCAGTATCTATCTATCTAACTATGTAAATAAATAAAAAATTAAATGTTCATTACAAACATTTTGGGTACATGTTCAAACTTGTGGTCTGCCTACACGTACAAAAGGACGTGTGTGATTCAGGTGTGAACACTACAACAATAAAGTTCAGCACATCAATCAGCCACGCTAGTTCACGGTTCTCATGGAGCCGAGGCTCACCCACGTTTCAGTGGCGTGATTAACACCAAACTGACTCATCATTCTCACCCCGAACCTCTGAAAGAAGACGCTCGAGACGAGATTTCTGTGGGAGTGAGAGCTCCTTGTGTGGGATTCCAGGAAATAAGGGAGGGTAAAAAAAAAAAAAAAGCCTGCAGCTCCAGTTTCATTAAATCACTGAGCTCTGATACTCCATAACTCATGGCTCTCATTAGACACTATTCAGTCAGGCGTATTAAAGTTAATAATCAGTGAGCACAGAAATTCTCCTCCTTCTTCCTGTAGTTCAAACTCCACACAGGAAATGCTGAAAGAGTCGCTCAGTTTATGGTGGTGTAATATGTACTGAGGAGAAAAATGACATGAGATAGATATGTTCACTGCAGTTTCGTTCTGAGTAATGCGGTTACGCCATAGGAAGCTCGAAAGACTTCATTTCTTTTGTTTAATACCAAAAAAAAAAAAAAAAAAAAGATGAGAAATATCCCTATTGCTGTGGCACCTGTTTATCAGCTCAAAAGAGGTGTGATCTTGAGTAACTGGGGTGAAGTTCCTCAGTAGGTTGGTTTCAGTCATGGTTAAATATATACAGACTTGACACGCATATCATGTAGATCTAAAGGATCATTCAATACTGTTAGCTAACTTTTGAGATACGACTGGAGCAGAAACAAATGCTGGGTTTAAAAAAAAAAAAAAAAAGCCCTAAGATTATCACCACAAACTGCAGAGTAAAAACAAGGCCACCTGTGAGAGATACATGAAGGAAATGTGTTTACATTTAAACTTAAACTCTCACCTGTCCAGATGAATGCTCAATGACTCCTAATCCTTGGTTCCGGGTTGACATTTGCCAGAAGATTTCAGAAATGTGTCCGAGAGGAGGGGAAAGGTTTTAATCACGCATGTAAGAGCTGTGTCTGGGTGACGGTGGGGGGTTCAGGGATGTGAAACAGGCAGCTAACGCTAGTTAGCCACGCAGACAGATCAACAAGTCGAGTCCCACATCAGTTACATGTACGTGTCCATGTCAACAGTGTAGGAGGTTATTATTTTAAAAACACACACTCTTGAAATCGTTGATAGGTATTTCCAAAACGCTCCGACACCTTTTTACAGAGGTTTTTTTTTTTTTAAATGGTAAACTTACTAAGCTAATTATTTAGGTTCAAGACAGAAGACGGAATGAAAACTGACTTCACTGTGTTTAAAACATATCAACATGCTAACACGATTACAGCACCCATTCTTTAACAAAAAAAAAAGGAAATGCTAACAAGAAATATGACGTGGAGGCTTTTAAAATAAATATTTTCCGGCTATATCAACGATTAAATCAAGTATGTCAGGCCGAACGAAGCTCAGGTAACGTTAGCTAGCCAGCTAGCTCACCTCAACTTGACAGTCGCTGCGGGGGGAAAACAACAACAACAACAGAATGACAAACAAAACACGACCTTAAATCAACACGAAGCCGATACCGGTCGAAAAAGATCAACGTCAGAGGTTATGTGGTCGATTGAAGCCCAATGTAAGACATGAAAACAGTGGTGTACCGCAGAACTGAACCAGCTAACCGAACACAGACAAGCACTAGCAACTGTTAGCTAGCCATCCATCCATCCAACCAGCCAGCCAGCCTTCAGACCAGCAAATCCCCCCCCAAAAAACTCAAAGATTCCTCCACAGCCCGCCCAGATGCGAGTCCAGTCTCTACTCGGTAAATAAAACACGACCTGAGGTACTCGACAACTAATCTACTGCTCCAGGTAGCGTCCAAAGTCGTCGGGTTGTACAAACAAATCCATTACTCGCAGCGCTTCGGTCGCTTCCTTCCTTGCTTCCTTCCTTCCGCGAGTGAGAAGAGCGTCGGTTCAGGCTGCTGGATAACGTGCGGAACACCGGAACAGCGCGAAGCAACATGGCCGGCCGCCGCGCAGTGGAGGGGCGGGAAACATCACCTCAGCTCTGCCGCCCCTGACCGGAATAACTACACCGAGCCGAGTGCAGGCTGTGGCTGACACCCAGCGTCCCAACTCCATATCACCGTGGAGACATTTCATCACGTAAACCTACCTGCCTCACAACCAGCACACGACCCAGGTCCAGTCTCTTTCAGTGAGATAAAATCCCAGAACACAAATGGGAAAACACCCTGAGCTCACACACACACACACACCTGGGGCAATTTATCATAACCAATCAATTTAGGGAGTGGAGAGGAAACCAGGAAACCCAGAGAAAACCCATACAGGCAATTTGTCCAGGACCATCTGTGAAATCTAATGAAGTTCACCCCACGTCCAAAGTCCCACCTCAAATTCGGATGAAAAGCCGCACATAACGTTGTGAGTAATCCTGCTGACAAAGACACACAAACCACAGGTAAAAACAACCTTGGCAGAGATAAAAACTTCGGATCAAACCAAGATTGGTACCTGCTGTACCACCATGCCACACTGTGACAAATCTGTCCATTAACAGAAAGAGACCAGGGTAGGAAGCAGTATTTTGGGTGGAGACGCTGGCATGTTAGTGTCCAGCAACATGGTTACACTGGTAACATGGATATCAGGTGCAACAGCTTGTTCGTTATTGTACATAAGCTAGGTATTAGTCTTCCCATCCTTTATCTGGGTCTGTTTCTGCCCCCAGGACTGCTGTTAAAGTGAAAATAAATTGTATGTACATAAGACTTGTCACTGTAGTAGTGAAACACCCATTCAATAATTGCTTATTATTCGGAGTGGATAATGCTTGAACCAAAACAACGAACGCTCGCTTTGTCATGGTCATTGGAGCAGGCAGCATTATTATCATGCATTAAAAATGGAAAAATAAACCATAAAAATCATGTGTAGTTATCGTTTCCACCTAGTACACACTAAAACTTTGAGGTTTAAAAAGATGCCCTTACATAGTCTCTTTTATGCTAAAACAATTCACCTCAGGCTCAGCGGATGTCACTACATTGAACAGCCCTCCTCAACGTTCCGTCTCAGGAATTATTCAGGGACATGAACCTCGCCTTCGGGGCACAAGTGTTACTATACAAATGTGTGCTATGAAATGTCCTGTGGGTGATATTTAAAGCCACAAGACTGTACAGAGAAATTCGGGCCATCCTAAAACAGCTACTTAAGGCGAATGATGATATTTGGAACGGTATACAAGCCACGACAACTGTTTTTGTATCGTGGTCATTTTAATAATATACACCTTTAAAAAATTTTCAAGCAATGTCTTTGACTTGGGTTCATGAATAAGAGTTTGATTAAATGATGCTCATTTCCATTTAAGACATCATAAAACTTCTGAAACAAAAGCAGAACATAAAATCTATGAAGCCTGATGAAATCAGGGGAATCTATTTGATCCTAGTCCCTTCACCAAAGCACAGTCTCATTCACAAAGCTCCTTCACCGGCACAGTGATCAAGTCAGAGAAAAAGCTGCCTTCATTGTCCCCTCCTCCAAATATGAGCAATGTCTGAGACTCAGACACCTGGTCACGATCTTCAGAGGAACCCTACAGACCCAAAAGAAAGAAAACAGTGCCACACATTCATTACTGCAAAAGAAAAAACAGGGACTATTCAAAAAGAAACAGGACCCACATTACTGTCAAAATGCATGTAATATTCTTTAAGTGAAAGCTATTATGTGTGTATTCATAGTATGTGGCAGGTACCTTCACACATGCTGTTGCCATGGTGATAACAGAGTGTCCAGCTCTTGGTGTTGAGGCCAGCTGACTACATGCCAAAGATGTCCAGGAATTTTTGTCTATTAAAGAAAAAAAAAAAAAACACCGCAGAGAAGATGTACAATCTACCAAGTCCAGGAAAAAAATAACCATTCTCTATTAAAAATCATTCCAAAAAAAACTGGACAACACACATTAGTATATAATACACAGGAACATCGTGATCTGATTGGTCCGCAATCTCTGGATAAAAAATATTACTCTGAGTGGATAATGCTTGAATCAATACGATGGACACTGACAGTTTATCAAGGTCACTTGGAACAGTGATCATCATCATCATCATGCTTTAAAATGAAAAAAAAAAAAAATCATAAAAATCTAGTTTTAGTTTGTTTTTCTTGTGTTTCCACATTGTATATACTAAAACACCTTAATGGAGAACAGTTAACTTGCGTTCCTGTGCCGTATATACTACATTTTTAACAAGTATGCTTTAAAAAAAACAAAAAAAACAACCTCAATTGGTCACAGAGCAGTCAGTTCAAAGCTCACCAGACCTGCCTCTATCATGGCTAAAGTATAAACTGCAACAAGCTTAACTGAGCTACACACCGGAGGTATTTCTTTGATTAATTCAAATCCGGCTTCATAGCTGGTGACGCCAATAACTCCGTTGGAGTTTGGAGGGAAAAAAAGAAGAAAAAAAAAAATCCAGCTTCATAGAATCGTTCCTCTGGTAATCTAGTATAAGACTACAAGTTTTTTTTGCAATACAGAGGAGTCAGTAATAACAGAGTAGTAAGACTTTAAAATTTCATGAGTGAAAAACCTGACTTTGCAGAATTGTTGGCATTGCTTGGAGTATAATGATGCCAAATTTCATTCGATTCTGTCCAAGTCCAGCTGCTCCATGATGAAGCAGCTGGACTTGAATTCTTTCAGTTATGATGTCATAATTCTGTTTCTGGTTCAAAAATCCAAATTTGGGCTACATGGAATCCTAGCTATTCTCAACAAGAACAAATCGGCAAAGTAACAGGACTTTTAGTGCCAACTGTCCACAACACCTCCACCAACAACAAGAAGGTTACAGCGAGTCTGACACAGATACCACCGGTGTACACCATGTGTGCCTATTTTTTTTGGTTATGTTCTCATGTAATATATACTAAAATAGTTTTATCCCTCAGGCTCCGTGGATGCCAATGAATTGAATAATTCAGTCGGGGATAATTCGGTGACATCCATCTCACCTTCGAAGCATAATTGTGCTGATTCAAGGCATCAGAAGCCCTATACTTTAAGCGAGTGTTGAAGACAAGACCAAAACCATAAGTATATATGTTGAACTTCAGAGTGATTAAAGTAGGCACAGTTCACACATACTACACCTGCTTCAAAAAAACCTCAGTTTCAAGTACACTTAAATGACACCTCTAAGAAATCTGAAAAGCTCTCAGTATTAAATGAAATGTGAGAGCAAGCAGAACACCATGTTCACCTGTGCTGAATATAAATGTGTCACTCAAAGCATCGTTTCCATTGTAGCCTCCATGGACCAAGAAACGTGACTCAGACAGAACAGCGCAGCCATGCCAGCTGTGACAAAAAAGTAAAGTCAAAGCTGAGTCAGTGGCTCCAATATAGACATTCAGCAAGCAATGACTCAACAGTCAGAGAGGATAACAAAAGATACCACTTAATGAGCAAAATAGATTACAGTGATCATTAAAACACTGATTCAATATGATGTGTGATTTTATTAGTACCTCCTCGGTGATGGTGCTGATCCACTCGTCTTTACAGCCGAAAACTCCATAAGACCTTTAAAATAAATAAATAAATAGGGTGTATGCTAAACAAGTAAGCTGATTGAAAAGGAATAAAGTGCACTACAGTGTTAAGTTAAAGGTAAGAGTGTGTCAGTGCTTTGTCTAGCAAAAACATAGAACAAGTTCTAAATGGCGTCTATATTACATTTTTTATACCCAGCTTTTTTCTCTGAGGATAGTAAACAAAACAGATAAGAGAATGTATAAATAAAAGTTCTTACACAGATCAAGCACAAACATGTCGTTGAAACAGACCGGTGTGTCCCAGCCTCCAAAAATAAAGATCTTCCCCTGCATCACACAAGCTGAATGCCTGAATAAGAAAAAGAAACAGCAATCCACGTAAAATAAATAAATAAATTCTTATAAATTGTTTCCAGAGCAGTAAATAGTATAAAGACAAATAATTGCAATCCATGAATATATATATAAAACACATACATAGCTCTGTACTTTGTCTCAAGATTTTACACTTCAATTTGTCTTTTTCTAACCCACTAACCCAGAGCGAGGAGCAGGCTTGTCTCCGTTAACAATGGGCTGATACCAGATGGCCATTTCAGGGTTGAAAATGTAAAGGGAGTCACTGCAGCCATCAGGCTCAGGATGAGGACGAGGGAACACGCCTCCAAACACAAACAGCTCGCCTCTGAACAGAGTGCTGCTGTGATACGCCAGAGGAGGAACTTTACCTTGTGCCTAAAAAAAAGTAAGAGAAAGACTATTTTTTGCCCCCGTCAGTCATTTTGTTGTTCTGAACGTATCAGGAATCTCATTCAATCAAAAGGCAATCAAAGTAAAGTGAAGCACTGATTTTTAATAAAGGATATTTTAATAAAGGATTACTAATGATTAATAACCTCCACCATAGTCCAGCGCCAGCTCTGTGTGTCTAATATATGGACGTCATTGAACCATTTCTTATGTTTGGAGCCGCCGAAGACAAAGATTCGTTTCGACTCAGGGTCGTAAGTTGCAGTATGGCCAATCCGAGCCTCTGGCGTGGGGCCCTCTGCCAGAGTTTCAGCAGGGACCCATGACAAGTCCTCTGAAGACAAAAAAAAAAAAAAAACAGGTAATGGTCAAGGGCAGAAAAAAAAAATTAACTTTTGACAAAATAATGAATATCCAAGTAGAGAAGTAAAAAAAAAACAAAAAAAACAACAACAACAAAAAAAAAAAAAAAAAAAAAAAAAAAAAAAAAAAAAAAAAAATTACTGGGAATGTAACCTGCGATGGACTAGCATCCCATCCAGGAGGAGTTGAACTCCTAGTTGCTTCACACTTTGGAAACCAGGAATGAGCTCCGGCCTAATGAGTCAATAGGCTCGGGTGTAAAAAGCCCAACAGACTTACCTTACTTAAAGCAGAGTACTGCATGCCTTTGGAGTAAATAAAGTCTCACCTGTACACAGCTTCCAAATTGGATCCTTGCAGAACTGCATTCTGGAACCCTGTCCTCCAATAAGTATGGCTGTCTGAGGGTCAATGGAACAGAGGGTCTGGCCCCACCGGCCTGATGGACTGTCTGTAGAAGTTTAAAAGGATAAGTATAAAATGAATATATAAAAGAATTAAGAGAACACTAATGCATTTACTGCACACATACACGCACTCACCAGTCTGTGTGGGGTTTTTGGTTTGTTGTTTTCCTTTAGCTTTAGGGTTTGGAGGAGCACGGGCGGTGCTCTGCTCTTCTTTTTGCTGGAACAGTCGTGTTTGTCCGCTGCGGGGATTGCTCTTGCCTCGCCGCTGTGGCGTTACCTTTTCTGAAGAGTTTGGACAAATATTCTCTTGTCCTTGTGTGTCTTCTCCCTCTTCTTCCACACCTCGTGACCTTTTCCTTTTGCCCAGCCCTGGCCGGGAGGCCACATTTGTAATGTTGCACTGAAACAGAAAGACAAATTTCCCCATTATATTAAACATAGACAGCACTAATCAGTTACAAAAAGTTAAGAAGTGCAACCAAAGGGTATTCTGGGAAACACCTCACCTCTGGAGTGTATTCCTTTTGTGCAATAGTAAATGCTGGATCAAGCAACTCACTTTTAACCTGAGACAAAAAAGTTACCTTTTATTTAAATTTGGAATATTTATTATGCCAAAATTGGGGAAGATTTTTACAACAGCACTCACCCCTTCAATATGAACATTTAATGTTGCGCCATCACTCCATTCACCATCTTCTCCCAACTCCCAAGAAAGACACCTAACATGTAAAACATTTAGACAGTTATTAGATTTCAACCAACATTACTTTTATAGGAAGGTGTAAAATATTTGCAGACATAATCTTACTTGTTAAATGACGTTAATTTGCCCAGAGTGATAAGCATGTCCCTCTCATCATTGAGCTCGACTGAAACACTGCTGCATTTTTCCCATCTTCCTCTAGTAAACAATACAATCTGTTGGACACCTGGCTTTACCACAGAGCTGCCCTTCGTATGTCCACGAATACTGTGCCGAACAAATAAAAACAAACGTAAAAAAAAAATGTCCCACAGGTGTCAAACTCAACAACAAATCCGGCCCTCCAACTCATTTTATGTGGCCTGTGAGAGCTTTTAAAGTATACGATTATCGTACATTCTTTGCATCAACTATTACCATGAAACATAATTCATCATCCATCCACTAAGTGGAGCCAACCTATTTCAAGTAAACAGCTAGTCTTTCATGACTCAGGAAAGATTGCAGGTTAGCTTGTCACAGTCAAGCATTATAAGAAAAGGAAAGAAAATAAAGGAAAAGGGGACAAATGTGTAAACAAATTATATGGCCATGCATGGTGCATTTCACGGTTGCCCTTTTAGAATAGATTTTGAGTGATTATTTGGCCCATGATGACCTCGACTTTAGGGATGTTGCCCTCCGTGAAAATGAGTTTGACGCCCCTGTATAAGACCAAATATTGTGATAAACAAAATGTTCAATGCCTAGAAAAATATCAATCATCTGGCATGTATTTTATTTTGTCTGGCATAGTTTAGGTTTAGAAACAGTATGTTTTAGGGTCATGTCTCGATGAGGAGTGAGGACTTTTGTGATTTTTATCCACAGGGAGAAATAATTCAGTAGTTTGATAACTGAGATGCCTGACATTTGTACCATCTGGCCTGGTTTGAGAAATGTACACTTTATTTCATCTAGGGACATTAAAAGCTTAAAGTCTATATGATTCTTTTTAACCACAGATATGGTGAATATGATAATTGATCTGAAAACTCACTCACTCATTTTCCATCCATCCATCCATTTTCTTCTACTTATCCGAGGTCAGGTTGCGGAGGCAAGAGGTCTAGGATAGAAACCCAGGTGTCCCTCTCCCCAGCGACATTGTCTAGATCCTCCTGGGGATCCCAAGGCAGTCCCAGGCCAGACAGGATATAAAATCCCTCCAGCAGGTTCTGGGTCTGCCCTGGATACCCGGAAAACCTCTAAAGGGAGGCAACCAGGATGGACCAAGAAACGTGACTCAGACAGAACAGCGTAGCCATGCCAGCTGTGACAAAGCTAATCAGATGCCTGAACCACCTTGGCTGACTCCTTTCGACACTACCCCGAGCTTCCCAGGGATGTCTGAGCTCCTTACCATATCTCTACGGCTGAGCCCAGACACCCTCTGAAGGTAGTTCATTTCGGCTGCTTGTATCCACAATCCTTTTCTTCCCATCACTGCCCAAATCTCACTCATTTTCCAAACTGCTTAATCCTATTAGGGTTACGGGGAGTCTGGCACCTATCTCGGCCAACCCTGGGCAAAAGTGGGGTACACCCCGAACAGTTCACCAGATCACTGGAGGGACAACATACACACAACCATTCGCACTCGGAACAGCCAAAATGCACAGCTTTGGACTTTAGAAGGAAACTGGAGTACCCGGAGGAAACCCACACAATCACGGGGAGAACATGCAAACTCCACCCAGCCTGGTACTCGAACCCAGGACCTTCTTGCTGTAAGGTGGACGTGCTAATCAAAGCCCTGACTGTAAGATAATGTTTTGGGTAAAGAGCATAATTTCAACACCACGTGATCAGTTCAGACGGTAAACAAATAAACAGCTGCTCTGTAGAATTTATACTTCCCAGTCCATAACTGTCTTCAAAACACAGAGCAGAAAATGCAGTGGAAACACTCATACAGCTGGTATAACATTCAGAAACCTTGGGTATTTAATGTGTTAGCCACATTTAAATACATATAAATAACAACTTCTACTTACTTTACAATCTGCTGCGGTGGTTCATCTGCTCCAAAAACCGCATAAACAGAGAAGTCCTCCATGATTTTCACTTTCCTTCAGTGTACTGACTACTAAGAGACCCCTTAGGAGTTAAAAACAATTCAACTGATATAGTTTTAACGACCGGAATTAATAAAACATCAACCCACAACAGCTCATCTCCCGCCAACTCACAGTTCAATCTGAATGTGGCGCCACAACTTGGGCGGAAGTCTGATTGGCCCCGCCTTACAAATAATAGACAGGCGGTTCAGCCTATGAGGAACATCTAGCAACATTATTGGAGGAAAGTTCAGCGTTTGTTGTACGTTTATTGTGTTTGGGATGAAAATTTGCCAAGGAAGAAAAGTTGCGTCAAATAGAGTCAGTATCTCTCTCTCTCTGTGTGGTTTTTCTTTAATATAATTTTGTCATACATTAATTTTGTTTGGCTGAAATTCTTGCAGCTTAGTTTTATTTCCTGGTTTCAGCATTTTAAGCAGGTAATTTATTTATTCAGATAAGAAACATTAGCCTTTTAAAGTGTAGTTCCCTCAGTTAACAGCCTACTGTTTGCTTTTTGGTTTGTTATACAGAAAAATCCACTTCAAATAAATAGATACAACTTAAGTCATATTTGTTCACTCCATGTCCATGTTTGCTAGGTTTTACTGTAGATATAAATATGTGGACAAAAATTCCAAACTAAACCAATTTCAAAATAAATTACACTGATGGAAGGAAAAAAAACCCTTTACATTGACACCAAAACCTTTAAAATATATTAATTATTAAGGTTTTTATGGGACGTTGAATTTTATTAATTTGTCTTGAAACTTGACCTACTAGCCTACAAAACAATAGAAAGCTGTGACTGTAATTTCACCACTTTACAGGTTTGTACAGGATAAAAGACTGACCTCGATCAGCACGTTGTGGTGTTTTTCCTTAAATTTGTGGCCACCATAGCTATTTAACCGTGGTAATGACAGAACACCACTCGCTATTCCTGGTTAAACAAAATTACTCTCTAAATGTCAGATTCTGGTTAAATTTGATAAACAAGAAGAATAAAAATATATTTATATGTATAGAATATGGATAGAATTTCTAGGCGCAGTCAAGGTGTTGAGGGGTTCTGGTTTGGTGGCCATAGGATCTCGTCTCTGCTTT
>JBCNYH010000010.1:10650091-10668150 GCA_039654325.1 Tandanus tandanus
ATCTCCGGTGCAGGGTTCATTTAAATATGATTTGCATATTTAAATGGGGGCGTGGACAGGGAGGGGTTGGGTACTCCTACATGTGCGCTCAATTCCACGATGATTTGGATGTTCAAAGGAAATGTGCTTGGATTCATGTGTACGCACAGATTCATACATCTGGATTTTTTTGTACGTACGACGTTTTCTGGATTTAACGCCATTTTTCAGTAAGAATTTCACGCAAGTCTTTGTACATGAGGCCCCTGGTCTTTCAGTACATTCAGGTCATCAACTGACTTAATTTTATTAATATTGCTGAGCCTTGACCTGACCAACTGAAGCAACAATGCTATGGTGATTATGAGCTGTAATCAAGGCTGAAGGCAGTTCAAGTAAATATTAGATTGTGGGGATTTTGGGCTGTTTTTTTTTTTTATATATATATTTTATATATTCCTTGTAATATGTACACAGTAAATCTGATTCTGATTTCAGTGAGGTTGACAGACTGGCACAAGAATCGTGTGGCGGCTTTATGTAGTGAACGCTTTAACAAACTGCTGAGGGAATATCCCAAATATCACAGCACTAAAAGCTGCCTCGCTGCTTTTGTCCTGGAGAGAGGTTTGTGTGACACAGAGACTAAATAACACAAGTTTGTTTGTGTTTAGCAGCAAATGTGCAGGTCTGTAACAATCCATATATATATATGTTTCAGAGGTGATTGACACAGGAGGGCGGTGTTGTGAGCAGTACGAAGTGGTGGCACTGGGCACAGGGCAGAGCTGTTGTAGTGGTTGGCACTGTTATACAGGCTCCATTGTCCATGACTGCCATGGCATTGTCATTGCACGTAGAGCTCTGAAAAGGTAAGGAATAAACCATTTTAGAGCCTAAATTGTTCTGCTGTGATTGGTCAAGTATGTTTTTGTTATTTGTGTCAAAGCTTCACTTTCTTAAGTGTCAATCCACTGACATCGTATCAGCTTCAGATGTATTTACATTCGATGGCAAAAATATTAATGGTTGGTTCAGTTCTTTTAATAATCAGAATACTTTTCATAAGAAGTTCTAACATTCAGTAGAGGTCAATAAGATATCTGTTTGGATGAGAAGTCCTGGTTTTCGTTGTGTCCCAGTCTGTGGAAACAGGAGATCACTGTATAAAATCCAAGCAATCAGGACGAGGACGTGTTTCCCGGACTGTTAATCATATTGCCTGTGAGGCATTCATGTCTTAGCCATGTGTGTGTTTGTATGTTTTGAGATATAGCTTTTGGTATTGGTTTTACTTCTTTAAAGGAGAAGACAGCAATTGCTGAAAGTTAATCTTAAAAAAACTCTATCCTGAAATCTGTCTGTGTGTAAAATCTTAGACTGATACCTGCAATTTTCAAGATTTTATGGGTGGATATTTAAAAACTGAGTCACAGAATGATGACATCATCAAGGCCCAAGTTTAAAGGGAGCACGGCTTCAAACATCATTTCTTTCAGTATTTCAGGAGTTTGTGCTTAAATATTTAATACTGGTGTATATATAGCTTCTCACTGCACAGGTAATGATTTTAATCTAAACCTTTTCACACCAACACAAATCTGTCGAGAAATGGCATGAATGTGTCAAAATCCAATACTTGTACATGTTAACTTGGGCCTTGATGACATCATCATTGTGAGACTCAGTTTTCAAATAACTGCCTATACAATCGTTAAAATAAGCTATCGGCCTCAGGTTTTGCACACAGAAAGAAAATAATCTTGATATTCAAATTAAGTTTTAACAAGTGCTGTCCTCTCTTTCAAAATACTTTCATAAAATCCTTCAATCCCACGTTCCAGTGAGTCTTTGTCCAAATGTCATTACATTACTGTTGCCTGAGTTCTGAACTGGATTTTGGATCTCAAGAAAAGTTTTATTAATACTTTGGGCTACATATCTCATAGCAAAAAGTATATGGACGCCTGACCATCACATATCTGGGTCTTCTCCCCACTACTGCCACATAACTGAAAATACACTACCATTCAAAAGAGCATACTCATTCTATCAGTTTTTGTAGAAATTTACATGTAATAATATTTCAATGTCTGAAATTAAATCATAAAAAAAAAAAAAAAAAAAAAAAAAAAAAAAAACAGTTGAAGGTAAAAAAAATAATAATTAATTTTTGACTCATCAGAGTAGCCATCTTTTGCAGGTATTACAGTTGAACCCACCACTGCTCAAGGTATACCCTGCCTTCTCCCAGAGTCGGCTGAGATAGGCTCCAGCCTCCCCGCAACCCTAATAGGATTAAACGGTTTGGCAAATTGATGGATGGATGGAAGTTCTTCTCAGCACTGTTGCAGAAGTTCCCACAAATGTATTGAACTTGTTGGTCACTTTACTTTGACCCTTCTGTCCACTTCATCCCAAACTAACTGAATGGGGTTAAGTGGGGTTTAAGTCTGAAGTCTGTGCTGCCGTACCATGATTTGAAATGTACCTTCTTGTTCTTTTTTAAATATAAACATACTGCTTACATTTGTTCCCTTTTAAGTCATTCACTGGACAGCTTACATTACAATTAAACTGAAAAATAGGGATATTATGAAACTTTTGAAATTCTTCATATGCTGTAGTTTTAAAATTACTTGTTAGATCTCTCCAAAATACATTTAAAATGATCACCCTAACAAATGTTCATATCTGGTATTTTGTTTTTTGATTGTGTTTTTTTTTTTTTTTATCAGATATTTGTATAAGCAGCTCATGTTGTTCTGTAGCTCTAAATCAGAGCTTCGAGAACGCTCTATATTCCAGAGCAGTCCCACAGAGCTGCTGCTTCAGGTCAAACCCAAGATCTACCTGCACCTCTACACCAATCGGACCCCTAAAGGTGCAGCACAGTACATATTGTGAGTGACTGAGACAATACGGCTAAGAAAGTACAAGGGTTTCTAAACAGATGTTCTATTCTATAATTAATAGACACCAGACAAGTGAACTTTTCTCTGGACGTATTATAGTAATGGCCAAGATCATCAGGCCAAAACTTATATAACCAGCATGGCTTGCTTTTGTTTTCATTTCTTGGTTGCATATCTGCTATAGTTTATCAGTGTTTCACTGCATTATTTGCTTTGTTGTTTAAATCGGGATTTGTTCCTTCTTTTAGACTAACATTCATGTTTATATTTGACTTTTATACTAATCTGAAAAAAAAAAATGTCAGTAATTGCAACTTCCAAGTAACTTTCTTTCATCCTAGAAGGTAATGCTAAGCTCTTTACATAAACATTTAAATAAATAATAACTCTGGTTGAGATCTTTAAAAACTAAGCAAGTGTAAGTCCTTTAGCTTTCATATAGATACAGAATACAGTAGGTCAGAAATTTCATCCTAAGATTGATCGAAGTAAACATCCTCAAAATTGCCATTGTATTTCTGTTGGTCAGTAATGAAAGGTTTTATCTCTACAGGAAGTCCCACAGCAGTGGCTACCAATCACTGAAGCTGCAATGCCATGCAAAAGGCTCTCTGATTCCTGCTGCCTTCATGCTTCCCAGTGTTTGGGGCGCTCACATCTGCTGCATGTCTGACAGTGATAAACTCACTCGCTGGACTGTGACAGGAATTCAGGGAGCGCTGCTGAGTCACTTCATTAAGCCATTTTACATCACCAGTGCTGTTCTTGGTGAGAGATTATACTGTGTTTGAAAGTTTGTGGAAGAATTGGTATTTACCAAGACTTGTGTTTTAAGACATTTTACTCTCAATGTATGTTGCTCTTGATGTCTGAGATGTATTTTCTCAGTACTCATTTTTTTTATTGTCTAGGTGATCCTAGCCATTGCTCTGATATAGTGTCTGACACGATCAGCAAGCGCCTGGGAACTGGTCTGAAAGACTCCCTGATCCCCCCATACCAACAAACAAACATCTTTTTCCAGAATGGAGAAAACATAGGACCGGAAGTAAGCTCAGACCACTGCAGAGACCTCAGTGTTAATTGGTGTCTTGGGGACACCAGCATTGAGATTATAGACAGTACAACTGGATACACTATCATTGGGTAAGGTTTAACTGAACTATTCCATGAGAACAGGTTAATGTTAAAATTACCCTGAAAAATAAATTGAAATACATTTTCTTTTATGCATCAGTTTTTATTTATTAATTTTTTCTTTTACTTTTCAGTTCTCCTTATGTGAGTAGGTCTGGGTTCTCCAGTAGATTGTGCAAAAGAGCACAGTTCTGCAGCTTCAAGAAAGTTGCAATGCTTTCTGGTCAACAAGAGCTTCTGTCGTTTATAACATATCACAAAGCAAAGGTAATGAAATGATACTGATTCTTGAGGATCACGTCACAAGTTTATCAGTGTGAATTTGAATTTTTATTCATTAATCTAATATTGTAAAATATATTTTTTTAAGATGGCTGCTCACTTGTATCAGAAGGCTAAAGCTATGGTGAGCCAGCAGTTCTTAGCCAACAATGCAGGACCATGGAACTCAAAACATCTGGTGGACAACTTCAGTTGCTAAAGTCTTGGCTTCTGTCTTTAATCTCTTGCATTTATTCTTTGTTCAAGTAAATTTATACACATCAACAACATAGAAATTGTTGTTGCTTGTTCAGAAATTGAAAACTACATAAACTTTTCGTTTGTTAAAAAATTGTTTCTGGTCTTGTTTTGTTAATTGAGTTGGTTCTTCATTAGTTGTTCATTTAAGAAAAAGGAGAACTTTATATACTTGTTGAAACCAGAAGATTAAAAAAAATTATTAAATCAGTCTCTGCCAACTTTTTTAAACCTGTTTGATTACTAAGATATTTATGTTCATTACTGTGCAAAAGTATTGAGTCACCTAATAATTAAGTAAAAAAGTGCAAACTTTGTTATAGATATTTATTTGATTACTTCTACATTATCTCGTCAGCACAAAACATTTTCTATTTCCAAACAATTTTCCAGTGCATAATTACATTTTAAAATTTATAATTTTTATTTTGTTTGTCAGTAAAGATTTCAGCAGCGTACACAAGAGAACACTTTTCAGACTTGGCAGAAATGAGAAGCAAGTCTAACAGTAAAAATCTCCAAAACTGTGACTTCTGCAAAATACTTATTAAAGCCTACAACCCATTCTCTTGCCTGAGGCTACTTTTAGCATTTTTTTAATAAGCAAATGTCATCTCACTAAGTATTAACATTGTTCATTCACTGTTTTTTATTTTTTTATTTTTTTTATTATTACCTATACCATGGGCTTATATGATTGGTTGTGTGTGTCAGTACAATGACTATAAAACTAATGAATGGGTTTCCATTAAATTTTAACCAAATATGGGTCTTGGGCCAATGAAGAACTGATTAATAGTATTGAAATACTAGAATATAGTATTTGTCTTGCTTTTTCATTATTTTTGAAGCCATCTTTGCTCTACAGCATTTCTTTGCAGGTGGCTTGTGACGTTTGTACAGTACTGTGTATGTTGTATGTAAAATCATACCTTATTAAAAATGGAAGGAGTCTTAAGTCGGTGGCGTACTGGTTAGATGTCCGCAGCAAAGCTAGAAGGTCCTGGGTGCGAGTCCAGGGCTCAGGCGTTTTTGTGTGGAGTTTGCACTTTCTCCCTGTGCTTGTATGGGTCCAAAGACATGCACCCCACAGTCGAAAGACATGCACATTAGGCTAACTGGGTGTTCCAAATTGCCCCTAGGTGTGAGTGTGTTGCCCTGAGATGGTCTGGCGAGCTGTACAGGGTGTACCCTGCCTTCACTAGGCAAATGAGTGAGTGAGGAGTCTTAAGACACTATAGGAATATGATGAGCTTGGAAAATACGCATCACATCAAACTTTTTTCCTATAGTAGCACATCTTGTTATTTTAATTCTTTACTAACTGTATTTCATTTGTATCAGTAGACGAAGCCTACAACCCTGTTTCTGTCCTTCACAGAATACTCATAGGTGATGGCCACAACATGTTTTTTTTATGAATTCATGCTTGCCCAAACTTTTAAATACAGTCTTTAACTCTCAATAAGATCATTTGTCAAATGACTGAATGTCAATAACTACATGCTGGGGTTTTACATGACTCTTCATGATGAGCCTTAGTCTACAGAGGGTCCCAGTACAGTGGAAAACGTCATGCCCCGTTCCTGTACCAAAGACACTACGTCCCAGTGGTTTGCAGTATTACAGACCCGTGGCACTGACTTCACATGTCATGAAGATCCTCAAGAGACTTATCCTGGATCAGCTCTGACCCATAGTTAGACCACATCTGGACCCCTTTCAGTTTACTAACCAGCCTCGCCTCGGAGTTGAGGACGCCATCATCTACCTGCTTAACCATGTCTACCACCACCTGGACCAGCCAGCGAGCACTGTGAGGGTCATGTTCTTTTTACTTTTCCAGTGCATTCATTACCATCAGGCCGACCCTCCTGGGTGAGAAGCTGACAGCGATGCAGGTGGATGCCTCTCTGGTGACCTGGATTGTGGACTATCTGACCGGAAGGCCACAGTATGTGCGCCTGCAGCACTGTGTGTCAGACAGGGTGGTCAGCAACACCAGAGCACCACAAGGGACCGTCCTCTCCCCTTTTCTCTTCACCCTCTTCACAATGTACTTCAGCTACTGCACAGAGACCTGCCATCTTCAGAAGTTTTCTGATGACTCTGCTGTAGTTGGATGTATCAGTGGAGGTGATGAGATGGAATATCGGACTGCTGTTATGAGTATTTTTTGTTGTTGTTTGGGTCAGTGAAGCTGTCGTGAAAACTCAATTTAAATTTTGGACTGGCCATTTTTAAAAATCTAAATCTCTGATGGCTAATGTTGTTTTATGATACTTGAACTTCCAAATTTCACCTTTGAATTTCCAAAATTCACAACTTTCAAATTTTCACCCAAAAAATTAATAAAATTATACCACATTTCATGCTTGTTGCACTATTTGATCTATTAGTTAAACGTCACCAGACTCCTGAATCCGGACAGAGCGTAAACAGCGGCCCCTGTTGGCAGACAGCGGAATTGACTGAATCTCAATCTCAGGCTGTCTGTTGTCTTTTAAATAAAGGTTCATGAATGAGGCTCATATGAAGGCTAATTACTGGCTTTCCGAGTTAGCGTTAATATCGACCAGAGAGTGAGTCATTCAGTGGAAAGTGTTTTCTTACTTTAAGGGCATTAAATAACGTTAGTGTGAAGGTTTTAAAATCTACCTGGACTATTAATTTAATAAAACTATTACACACCATTTAAACTGGGGGTAAAAACATGAACTATCAGCTTTATGAACGACATTTTCTACCCCAGACAGAAACGGATTTGGTTTAGTAAACCCACTGGTTAGTTAGCTAGTTATATTAGTGGTTTATATCTGTAAACTAAATTCGAAACTTTAAACTACAAGATGCGAGATTCCTGTATGAGGATTGTGTCTCATCACCAAGCCAGTCACCTTCTCCATAACAAATTCGTTGTTGTTCTTGGAGATTCAAGTGAGTATTAACCCTAAAACACCAAAACACACTGAGTGTCTCATAGTTTGTACCTGCTGGAAATATTATAAATATTATAGTTTTTTCCCTGTAGTTCAGAGGTCTGTGTACAAAGACTTGGTGTTGCTTTTGCAAAGAGACTCCTATCTGTCCTTATCCCAGCTGAAAAGCAAGGTATCTCTTAAATAATTGTTTTCTGTGTTTTCATGCTTTAATAGCTGTCTGTAGTTTCACCCTTTTATTTTTTTCTCAAGAAGACCTAAACCCAGGTATATATATATATTTTTTACTATTTAACTGCCAAACCTAAGTTTTTAAGCACACTACACGGTTACGAGTGTGTGAACACCTGGCCATCACACACCCATGTGTTTTTAGTGAACATCTCAATCTGTGCTGTTATCATAACCTCGTCTCTACTGTGAAGCCTTTCCACTAGATTTTAAAGTGTGGCTCTGGGGATTTGTTCTCATTTAACCAAAAGTATATCATCCAGGTCAGGTACTGCCGTCGGTCCGAGGGGGCCTGGTGTGCAGACCCAAACTCCAGTCTTGGTAAACCGTTATCTTTATGGAGCTCGATTTGTGCACAGGGCATCGTCCCAATAGACCATGTTTGGAAAATCCCAAGCTACAGCGCACAAAGAAATCGTGAACAATTGTGTACCCCCTACTTTCTGTCAACAGTTTTAGGGAAGACCTAGATGTGTGTGTGATGGTCAGGTGTCTGTATACTTTTGGCCATAGAATAAATAAATAATTGATGAATCATTGGATGAGCGATTTTGTTTGTACACAGTGGGGTGTGATTAGTTAATGCTAAAGTAATGAATGTGTGAATGTCTTGGACAGACCCAGTCTTTATACCACTTAGCTTTACCTGACAAGGTTCATGTTGTACTTGAATTGAAAGACTTGCTACACAGAATACTTTTAAAAGATGGCTCCTTTTCTCCCCTAATTTTTGTCTTATCCGATTCCCACCTGTCAAGTATTGCCTCCCTATTACATACGACCAGCACCAACCAGGGAGAGATGTAAATATGGACATGCCCTCTCTGTGACACGTGTTGCTGCCCCCTGCATTTTTACAAATTGCTGTGCATGTGCATGCAGGAGGGGCCTAACACACTGGGAAGGAGAGTGCTATCTGTTCCTTTGTACGAATGAGAACACAGACACCCAGGATTGGCTGGTGATTATTGTAACTGATTGTTGTACGAAATCTAGGGCCAATTAGCTTCCATTGACTCCCCGCTGCGGATGGCTAAGGCAAACCTGGATTCGAACCTGCAGTTGATAGTCACGCATTTAGTCAATGTGTCCGTCTTAACTTTTTAAATTCGTACTTGTCCAAACTATTAAATACAGTACAGCCTTTAACTCGCAATACGATCATTTTGTCAAATGGCTGAATGTCATTAACATGTCGGAGTTTTATGATTCTCATGTTTCTCATCAGGGAGAATTGTCTTTTGAACAAGACTGTTTAGTAGAGGGTGGAAGACTGGGTCATATGAACAATGGCACAGAGTACCGAGAGGTTCGTCAGTATCGCACAGATCATCACTTGGTCCGGTTCTACTTCATTACAAGGGTCTTCTCTCGGTACATGGAGAGCATCCTTGCTGACTTCAAACATGGTCTGAAGCCAGATGTGGTGATAGTGAACTCTTGTGTTTGGGATATATCAAGGTAACAGTGTTAGTGGTGATGTTTATTATCACAACCTTCAAATAATGTTTACCTCATGGAAAAATATCTTCTCAACTGATGATTGTTGTTCCACTTGACTGGGATGTATAATCGTCTCTGCATTGTGTGCATATGAAATATTCCCCCTGTTGTGCTGCTCAGGTACAATCGTAATTGGGTCCCAGAATACAAGAAGGACCTGAGTAAATTTTTTGTGGAGCTGAAGGCTGTTCTACCAGAGGAAAGCCTTGTGGTGTGGAACATGACTATGCCTCTGGGCAAGAAGATTACAGGAGGCTTTCTGGTACCTGAGGTGGGTCAGTTCTTAGTAGTTTGTACTCTGTTTTGTCTAAATATTGGCAGCATAAATCAAAAGAAATGTACTAAATGGTACTAGTTCAGAGAGTCTGTGTCCCTTTGCCTGATTCATGAGATCAGTTCCTATTTAAAGATTCTCCCATGTTTCAGATTCAGGACGTGGGCCCGACTCTTCGCTATGATGTGATTGATGCAAACTTTTATGGTGCAAAGCTGGCAGATTCATATGGGCTGGACGTTCTAGACCTTCACTTTCTCTTCCGGTTTAGCCTCCAACACCGCATGAACGATGGGGTTCACTGGAATGCTTTGGCTCATCGTCGGATTACGTGCTTACTGCTGGATCATGCTGCTCAGGCCTGGGTTGTAGAGCTGCCCAACCATGTAGCTACAGGCAAGTTAAACCAATCTGTAGGATTCCTTTGTGACTTTTGTAAAAAATACTAAACCACATCTGTGGCTATTCTGATGTGTGGAACCACTTCCATTAAAAACCTGCTGTTGAATACCTCATTTCTAGTGAATTAATCAGAATTTAATCAGATCACATTAGATTGAATCAAATTTCTAGCTAATGAATCGGAATCTAATCTACTCAGGCCATCTGTACCAATACGAAGCCTTTTTTGTTTAGTTCTATGTGTTTCTGCAGTCCTAACTTGTGTAGGAAGCAGAGGCTGGAGAATTGCCAGAGCATGCTGTGATTGGTCAGGCAGCAAAAACACATCAACTTCACATTTAACAATCTACATGTAACATCTATAAACCTTACTGACATTATTTGTTTTTTTTTGTGCTATTTGAGACAAGTTGCAGTTTGTCCCATTCATGAGCCTGACATATCAGTATACATTTTGTCATACTGATGAATGACTACAGAAACATCATGATTTGGGCATACTTCGTTGCGCATTCTTTCCACAGTATTCAAAGAGAAAAGTAGCTTCAGTACAAAGCGTTGTGAATTCTAAAATTATTCCAGTGTATTTTTCATTGTTTTTTTTGTTTTTTTTCATTAATCTTCATTTTGTAGACCAGAGTGAAACAAGGCTCCTGGACTACAAGCAAACTCCAGGTCAGAGTGACTTCAGGCCAAAAGGATCCACGGCAGATTCTGGTTATTGTGGTGGTAAAATTCTGAATGTGTCATTACTATTTATCTTCCTGACTGTACAGTGCTAATGAGATTTATCTGAGCAACACTTGGACTGTTTACCTGGAACCTGAGCAGTGGGCTACAAATTGTTGTGCTATTTTACCATATAATAAAACTTAAGTGTTTGCATAGAACCATCCAGACAGTAATCCATTTATAGTGGAGCTCCTGCGTGGACATGGAATACAGCTTGGATGGTCATCCGGTGTCCACGCATCGCTGTATAGAACTAAGCCATCGACTTCATTTTGAATGGTTGTCCTTTGTCTGTCCCGTGTCTGCACGTCACTGTATAGAACTAACCCATTGACCATAGTCATGGAATATGGCTTGGATGGTTGTCCCGTGTCCGTCCCTTGTCCATGCGTCACTGTGTAGAACAAACCCATGAACTTCATTTTAGATGGTTGTCCCATGTCTGCGTTTCACTGAGTTGATGCTGATTGGCTGTTATTTATTGCTGAGATGCATGATCGTGGTTGTCAAGGATGCTGAAAACATTCTAACCTTAACATTATAAATAAACACAACTCATCCCACATTTAGGCAGTGCCTAAATAAAAATATTAGCACTACAGTTGTCTTTTAGCTGGTTTTGGGTTCTGTACATTTTGTCCCTTTCAAAAACAGTCAGTCTTGTGTCATTCATAGGGCCCGGAAGTACTGTACATGTGTAGAAATTGAATCATACACGCAGTCCTGATGCATGCAATTGGTTCTTTAAGAATTTATCTGAGGTTGTTGCAGCAGTTCCACATTATATCCTGCAGTAGTAGCTTTTTCATGGGCTATACTTGCTTTATATTAAATGTCTACACACTCTTGTTAAAATGACAGGTTTTTTTTGTGATGTCAAAAATGAGACCCAGATAAACAATTTTAGGTCTTTTTCCACATTTAAAGTGACCTGAAACGTGTACAATTCAATTTTAAAAAATGTCTCTTAAAAATACTCTTGGCAGCCTCCTTGACCAGTTTTTACCCCTCAGCCAAATGGGCGAGAGAGGCATTGTTGCCATGCCCAATATCTGTTCGTCTACAGTTGCATTTTGCACTCTAACTCAAAAAGCTATCACTGACCGTCAGCATTTTTGGTGTTTATTTTGGGACTGTATAACTACACAAGCCCATCAATTTTCATAACAAAATCAATATCTAATATGGCCACCACAGCTCACATCTTGAAATTGCGCTCTGTGACCATGTATAGTGAACGTCATCACCATGTATAGTGTCCATCTTGGGACTGGGAATACCTTTCATAATGTGCCACATGGGCTGAGGGGTATTGCCTGCTTTTCTGATTTGTCATTTTATTAAATTTGGAGGTTCTTTGTATTGTGCCATTATTTTCTCTCAAAAATGACTCGATTAGGGAGAGAACGGGACTGCACAGGACTGCCAGTCTCACCACGTATACGGAACTGTAGACTGATGGGGAGGGAGGTCCCACGATGACCGGCGGGTCCGTCTGTGTACTGCAACATCTTGTCGGCACTTCTGTTTGTCGAAGTTCATCTTGTGCTGTTATGTGCAGCAGTCTCGGAGGAGCTTTTTTGGCGGTTCAGACTCGCCAAGTATGACTGTCAGAGCTGGTGAAGGTATATGGTTCATGGTGGTACCAACACCTGATCCACCTTCGCTCTAGCCATACTGCTAAAAGCCATTATTTTCTCCACTTGTAGATGTTTGTCTTCACTGTATTCTCCATGGCATATGACTTGGAATTTTTTTGTATCTTCTACTCACTGTTACTTTTCAACAGTGGAGGGAAAAAATAAAAATAAAAAATCAATCTTCAGTGCTTTATAAGCTCTTTGTGGACCACAGATTTTGCTGTAAAATGCTACGTTAGTGTTCGGAATATCCTATTTAAACAGTTTAATTTTATTTGGGCTTAATCAGTTCATGTTAACCGATGACAGGTGTGTACTCACTACTGTGAATATAAGTTTGAATTTGATTGGATAATTCTGAATACAGATACATAAGAGGGTGTTCACACTTATAGATTATAGATCACATTAAAGATGGGCAAAAAGGTTCTGAAATGATCTATCTGTTTTATTTTATTTATTTATTTTTACATAAAAACCTGCCATTTTAACAAATAGACTTCTAGCTACTCTACACAAACAACTGTCAACATACTACTAGTAATTTCAACCCAATATGTAGTTTGACTTTATCAATGTATGTTTTCAGTACCAGCCTGGCAACAATGGCACTATGATGGCTTTGGACCCCATTTTTATGAAGATAGGTTACCTACAGAGACTCAGTTCAACCCTGGGTACTTCAGCTTTGAGAAAACAACTGATAATGGTAATGGATTTATAGCCTCACTTTCATTTGTGTTTTAATTCATCATTATTTAAAAGTTTATGATTAGAGATTTATTACATTATGCTGTATGTTGTTCAGCATGAGTTTTTCCTCATTCTTGGTTTAAGGTGGGAATTACTACAGCCGCTGTGGTGGTAATGGTAGAACTGCACCTGCTGCCCCGTCCTGTTCAGGAAATAATTATGTGATGAAGCAGAAACACACAAAGCCCCAGTATAATCCTTATGCTCGGCATCATCCTAACTGGCTTTATAGATAATGAAAACCAGCAGTAATATGATGGCTAAAACGTAGTGATGTTCTTTAAAACCATTGCTAGATGGAACTAAATGTAAAATTGCTTTGAAAGAAAACTTTTGTTTTTGTGGAAAGGGAGCTGGAAATTTGGGAGCTGAAAAAACCCCCCCCCCCCCCCCCCTTACTTTTCATAATAATTGATTTTGATACAAATATACTTTTTCTTTTTAACTTTTTTTTTTTTGTGCATGTTGGTGCTCTTAATCATCCTAGGCTTTTATTGGTGGCATTTTATATGGACACCATTGTATTCTCTTCAATTTCTGTATTTTAGATGTCATAAACTCCTCAACCCTGCTTTATATGGCTACAATATTAGCTAGTCTGAAGTTTAATAATGTTGTATGGGGTTATATTGTGGCACTTGTGCAAATTACTAATAAAATGTTACATATGCATCTGAATCCATTAACTGGTTCATTTTTACACCATTTGTTCTGCCAGTGTGTGTGTGTGTGTGTGTGCGAGTCACAAATACCAGGGTGCAGATATTGTGATCTCATTGCTCATATAGTGATCATAGCCAAACACCAAAAAATTTTGAAAAATGACAATCAGTAGTAATCTAATGTATAAACAAATGTAATTGCACAAAGCACAAAGACAGCATCACATAGAACAGTAACGTTCCAGGTGTCAGTGTTACGCAGTATAAGGAGTTATTTGATAACAGAAGTAAGTGACTCCTCTTAATTCTCCAACTTCATGTACTGATACATTAGCTGCCACCTTTGTGCCCTGACTCTCATTCTCCAGCCAAAGCAGCCTAGCATCAGGATCTTCATCTGAAAATTGCAGCAGGAACCCAGAGTGTCTCAACACCGTCAGGCACTGCCGTACAATCTGCCCAGCTTTTGCTCGCCCTTCCTTGGACCTCACTAGTGCATCTATTGTACCTTTGTCTAATATCATAGCCAGGCTCCTGGGCTCATAGTGTCTTTCCAGGTCTGTGCAGTCCATTTCTATGAAGACAAGGGAGGAGGCTGGATTGCAAGGTTGCACTGGTGTACTTTCAGCCTGTTCCTTCATTAACTGCACTGCCACTGGAGAGATATCAGCACATGTGACCTTCACTGCACATTGGGAATGTGTGTAGATGTTGGACCCCATTGCTGAAGTGCCACAGCCAATGTCCAGAACATGTAATGGTGCAGAAGTACCAGACATGGACTGCAGCAGAGGCAAAATGTAATCCTTGACTGAATGGAAGCCGAAGAACCACTCAAAGTTCTTGAATTGTTCTTTTCTGCAGTTCTCTGTATAAAATCTGTCCCATGTTGCCTTCTTGTCCATGTTGTTAATTAGGTCATCTGTGAATGCAAGCGTACATTAAGTGAACAGGTATGACAGTGAGAATGCAAATGAACTGATTCCTGGCATAAAAACAGTATACTCTCTAAACACACTAATATTTTGTTTGACCACCTTTAGCCTTGACTACAGCATATAATCATCATGGCAAACTTTTGACAAGCTTAAGCTAAATCACAATATTTATTTTCATCCAGAGTTTGGTTAATTTTTCACTGACATCTTGATTTAATGATGGAAAAATCGAAACCACTTCATAAAGTCTTCTCCAGCACATCCTGTAGACTATCAATATGGTTAAATGCAGGAATCTGTGGTGTCAGTTGTGTGAAAATAATTCCTCATGCTTCCTGAACCACTATTACAGCATCAATTGTATATCTGGGCCATCAAGAAGAAGTCCATTGGTTGGATAAGCTGGTCATCCAGTACATTCAGGTCATCAGGTGACTTACACAATTTTTTTTGCTTCACTAAAACAAACAACAAAAGTAGCCAAATCATATATATTAGGGTACTAATAGTAGAGGTCAATAACTGCCCCTTTTCTGAATGTGATATATTTCTTATTAACTCTTTTGCTCAAATTTAGCTATTGTCACCACATCCAAGATATTGTGTGCTCTGATCCAAAGTACATTTCAGGTCATTGATGGATGTTTTACTAAAGAAAAAAGAAAAGAAAACAAAGAAAGCACAGTGTAGTGAAGTTTTCATCCCAACCTAGCAAGCACCATATCTGAAAGTCTATTTTTAGGCTTCCTCTTTGTTAAAATGAAAACCTAAAGCCACATCAGCCCTTTCAAGGGTACCTGTAGTGAATTTGTATTATTAGCTCTTTAAAACGATCATGTATGACATCAGCAGTTCCGTCAGGCAAAGTCTGCCCTTTCTTCTTGTCAAGTGTGGCGAGTGCTGCCACACTACTAATACTACTACATGTTACGCAGTGACATGTTGCCTTCTTCATTGGCTGTTCCAGCCCTGGTACTTTGTTGTTTTGTCCTATTAGCTGGTCTGCGTGAGGCAGACACCAGTCTAAGATAACACATTATCGGCCGGTGCTGAGTTGTGTCGCCAGGAAAATAGAGTGCAAAGCTGCACAAACAACAAGCGCAGAAATCGCAGAAAACATAACATCTGCACAGGCCGTACTCTGAAAACGTTTCCTTTCGGACACAATTCAGTAGTCTGCGAAGACCACTCCAACCCGATCTGCTATCGGCATGACCTCCAGGCAGAACTACTTGGCACAAAGCCCAAGCTTTTACATATAAAACCGGATGCTGGTTCTACGGAATTCCTTCATAAACAGACAAATGATGATGGATGGGAGCAGCACCTCGCCATAAGGAACCAGTAAAAGGTAAGAGCCTTTGGTATGCGGGCTATAGTATTTATCACCTAAAACGTCGCTTGCTGCTTGTTTACTTGTGCTGGACAACCCGGCCCAACGAGTTCACGTCACTTCCAGAGGAAAATGGTTGTTCCGCATTGGATTGGCAAACCGCTGGTAATCCACAGGATAAAATTATAGTGCTTTTTATGGTCATTTACATTAAAACAAGCTCTGTATCACTTAAATGTATTACATTACGCACAAATTATGCTGTAAAAATGCCCAACACCAGTACTCTTTAGGGTTAATATTGGACACCCATATCTCCCATATATTGGTTGTATCAATCACAACTATATCATGTTATATATACTGCCTTCTTCAGTTCACAACAAAATTCACATTTTCAGCTTATCCGTTGATTGTACAGTATGTGGGAGATTGTTGAGAGAAATGGTTTACTTTTATTCCTGGATACCTTTGGAGACACAAACATTGCACTCAAAGCATCCTCACTTATTTAGCTGTTACACCCTTTCTATTTCCTAAAAGAGACAGAACAGGTAACAGTAGCACATTTCCTAAGGCACAATCAGATTATAAATACAGCTCTGTATTTATAAAACAAATCTGCTGGAAGATTTCTCTTAATCATGATCCACACTGATCAGAACTTAAAAACAGTCCTGTGTATGGTCGCTATGTGTATAACGAAATAAGGGAATTAACCGGAAACTAACTTGTCAAACTAGTATGATGCCAGCGCCGGGCAGAAACTTTTCTCAAACTTTTCAAGGAGAATGAAACCCTGTTGAACACCAGCATTTTAACACGACTGGAGAATAACTTAAAAGGCTTAAACCGGGTGTAAACACTGAGGACTCAACACTGTTGCTGCGGAACAAATCTGACCCGGAAGTACAAGGAGCGGCTGAGTTCAAAGTAACACCCTGCTGACTTTAGAGTGCACCACTTATTGATGACCTAATCCCCTACGTAGTGGCCTAAACGACATAACGACCTCCTGTTTGGGATTAAACCGATTTCACCGAGGGAGGAGAAACAGAAATCTGAATCCAAGATGGCGGACGAGCAGCAGGAAACATCACAGGGAGAGATGGAGGGTGAGAGAAGGAACATTTCCTCTAAAAAAAAAAAAAACAATCAATTCTCTCTGTGTGTGTGTGTGTGTGTGTGTGTGTGTGTGTTTATAGCGACGGGATTCACAGCACAGTGCTATGGGGTTTTATATTTTGTTTTCAAACTGGTCTCGGGGTTAACTGTTTATTTGTAGGGCGCAGTATAAATAGCAGAGAATAGCAGTCAGAGAAAGGTGATCATACTGTTAGAGAGGAAGAAAGTATGTTCATGTCACTGTGGTAAAGTGAGAGAGGTCTTGTGTGTAAATGTTTTGGCGCAGTCTGAATTCGGATCGGATACCGCAGCATAAACTCTAAAGCACAAACACCTTCGTCTGGCAGCGATCAGATGGATCACTGCCTACATTTATTTACCAACAACGTTTGTTTATTCATGGATTTTTCCCGGCGGTCCCTGAGCTCGCGACATGCTCTGGCGTTGCTAGCTTCAGCCAACCTCGTTTGTTTACATACAGACAAGTGCAAAAGTCTTCACCCCCTCTTTTTTTCTTTTCCTGGCCGCAAAATCTCTCATGCTACTGTTCATGAAGGAATTTTAGTGTCTTATCTGTGATTTAGTGTTTAAAACTGGCCAGAAGTACGTTCAAATCTGCACCGATCTTCTCACTGAGTATGTACACAAGTCTTATTTAATACCACTGGCTGTAACCATGTAGTAGTTTATATATATAATACTGCTGACAGTCAGGGACTGGAGACCTTTCATAGAGCTGAAGAAAACGGGAAAGTACAACCATGGGAATAATGGTAGACCGTGACAAAACTACAGAACCGCAGACCTGAGAGGCATCAGAGGCAAGAGCACGACCAGAGCACGTTTCCATCATTCTTTTACTCATTAACATCGTTGATCCAAAACTTTTGACGGCAGGCGTTTGTGGTTGGGGGGGGGGGGGGGGGGGGGGGGGGGGGGGGGGGGGGGGGGGGGGGGGGGGGGGGGGGGGGGGGGGG
>JBCNYH010000010.1:10676706-10690347 GCA_039654325.1 Tandanus tandanus
AGGTAGGTTGGAGGATAAAAACTGAGGTTGGAAACCGGGAAGTAGGGGGGGGGGGTGAAAAAAAAAAAAAAAAAAAAAAAAAAAAAAAAAAAAAAAAAAAACCCACATACATATAGCTTAAAATATTTATATTCTATAATCAAGTACATATTCCACACTGGATTTTAGCAAACCAAAATATTGGGGCAATTTATCACTTACAGTTCAACCAAATATTTTCATACATTTCCAGCGTGAAGTAATTTATGAAGGTATCAAACAACAACAAAAATAATAAAGAGCACAGAAGGAGGCAGGACTGTATATACAAGACATGTATATTACGTAAAAAAAGTATACATGAACATCGTTTTTAGCTGTTACCTGTAACAAACACACATTCATCTTTGGCACTCTTAAATGCTGCAAGGCAGTTATAAAATAAAATTAAAAATGAAAAAAGAGAAAGGAATAGAAACCCAACAATATACCGTTGAATACATTGTTGGCTGAAAACACTCAGCACATGAACTGTTCATTAAAGCAGCATTCTTTCCTCTAAAGAGGAAAATGATATTAAAAAGCAGTTTGCTTAATCAGAAACAGAAACAATACACTATTTTACACATATTTGCAACAATGTAAGTATGAGCATAAAACACAAGGAATGTAAGAACAGTTTTAACTGATGAAAATGTTAAACACAGCTGCACTGAGTAAAAACAGCTACAGCAAGAATTTCCTTTAAAAACTCGACTATTGCATGTAGTTCTCCAAAATAAGCACCACAGGTCTCTTCTTGTTTTAGGACATGAGAAGAATCTTTGGTATCATCCAAAAAAAAAAAAAAAAAAGTCATACATCACTGATGAACGCAGTAAAGCACTTTATCATAAAAAGGCACGAGTAAGTCATCAAAGCTTAGGATTTGCCTGAATAAGTGGACGTTACCTGAACAGGACACACATACGGACGCAGACCGATCACTCAGACCTGACCGCGGTAGGAAAATCTTAATAAGATGATTCTGTAATACTTCCATTACAATACAAATTCCAGTTTGAACCCAACACAGTGCTGCTCTTCAGTGACGTTAGAACTTAACACCATTCCTGCACATATGGTTTATTTCTGTATTAAAATAAATTCTTCTAACATATGAAATGCAATGTTTATTGTGCCAAATTGGCTCAAAAGCCTCATTCTAGTTTTTAGTGCTCAATTAGTTGACATTCAAGGTGACCAAATCTCAGTAAACAGAACACCACCACTCTTAATCTGATTTTGCTGAGACATAAATAAATAAACAGCAGTGCATGGACAGGTCTTCAGTTGGTATAAATGATATGCACACACACACACACACACACACACACACACACACACACACACACACACACACACACACACACACACACACACAGCATTATGTGGCTTCGAGTAGGATTTTGAGGTCATTTACTGCTTAATAGTTGTCTGAACAAGTGGCAAATTGCTGCCACCAAGCATCAGCTGATACTACAAGTGAAACTCACTGTGCTTGTGCTTTAGAAGTCTGTCAATGTTGTAGGTTTGTTATGACATTCATATACAGTCAAACCAATTTATTTCTCCGAAACTTTCATGTGCTTGTACGCACACATGCACACACATACACACGACCTTCCTGTATTTTTACTTCCAGTTTCAGTAAGGTCCGTATCCCAGACCGAGGCTCTCCTTTAGGCCACGGAGCTGTTCTTCTCCTAGCCGGATTTTATCATCCAGCTGCCGCTGTTCTACCAGCAATGCTGCCTTCATCTTTACAAAATGGCTGTAATCACGCAGCTGTTCTGGAGTCAGGCAGCGACCCAATACACTGCCCACGGCTTCCTCCCTTCGGTCCACATGCTCCTTCAGCTCCTGAGCCTCAGCCAGCTGTGCAAGGAGCTGTTTCTTCTTGTCCAATAGGGGGAGCTAAAAAACCATAAGAGAAAAGCATCAAAGAAAAACTGAGTAACCCTTACTCATGGATGAATACTGGGCAATGAAACGATATAAATTGTTAAAAGAAAGTAGTAAATAGATAGACATAGCAAAAACCTTTGACTTGTATATTTCCATATCTCACCCTCTCATGATGTCCGGATTCAGGGTCCAGGCAATCCAAAGCACTCTCTACTCTGAGCAGCCTGCCGGAGAGCGACAACAGAAGACTTGTCACTTTGTCCAGGTCTCCAATAAACATACGGAACTTGTCGACCTCGTTTGGCTTGCAGACAGCCAGCACCAGGCTTTCCACCTCCTCACCAAGCTGAGCGTTTGCTCTGATGTCCTCCTGCAAACCTCTTTGGGCTTCCCGCAACACACCCAGCTTCTTACGCAAGCTTTCCATCAGCTGTCTCTGCAAATGGTTTGGAAAAGTTCAGTTCAGAAATGAAGGAAGTGGTTAACTGAGACACTCTCCATTTCTTATTCATCTAGAATACAATTTAGATGGAATCTAGGCAAATAAGCTCAAACCTTATAATTAAGCTCTTCATCCTCTTCTTTCATCACTAAGAAGTCTGGCATCTTATTAAGGAGTTGAGCTTTGTTAGTAGATTCTCTGTAGCTGGTAGAGGTTGAGCCCTGTGGTACTGAGGGGCTCTGTCTTGAAGACCTGGAGCAATAAACATTCAGTCTAAGCAATTTAACCAAGTAATGAATGCACTGCAAAGCCTACTGTTCCCCTCTACCAAGCCCAATCTCATTATAAATTGCCCATTTAGAATGCTAGACAATATGCAAATGAACCATATTTCTCTAAAAAAGGTTATACCTCTCCACCATGTCTCCACTCACTATACCGCCTCCTCTCCAACCATCTGCTCCACTCCCTGTATAGTGAGGGAACAGTTCACCCATAAGCTCCTTTCCAGCTCTGCCACAATTCTCTTCGAATAAAGAGTCCACAATAGATGCCCTCTGCCCTCTCCTCATCCCTAATGATGGAGCCTCTTCATCAGTCACAGTGTCAATGTCTGTTTCCAGCACCGTCACAGGCTGAGCAAAACACTGCATCTCTGTTCTGTCTTGCACTTGCCTTCGCTGCTCTACTGGTGTTCTGCTGCTCTCACTCTCACGGAACTCATCTATGTCTGTCTCATAGGGCAAGGTTTGATCCTCACTGGGAGGTAGACTTTGGGTAGAAGGTTCCAGAGTCCTGATGGTGGTGCCCGGCAGGCATATTTGCTGAGTTTGAATCTGTAAATGCTGCTGGTGGTTGTAGTTCATAGTGAAGTAGGACTCAGGATAGACGGGTCCAGTGCAAGAGCCATTCTCTAAAGTAGGGACCGGGACTGGTGACTTGCTAGCATTGTTGCTTGCTGTGTAGTTGTGAGAAGACGTCAAGTCCCACTCTGCTCTGTGCTTATAAATGGCTGGTTTTACCACAGCTGGTTTGTAGCGATCTGAAGGCTGGGCCAAGATTTGCTCAGAATGTCTGAAATTTAACAGAACATTAAAATGAAAGTGAAGTCATCCATAGAAAGAAATCATAAACATGAAATGAGGTGAAAACAATAGTGTAGAAGAATCACAAGTGATGGGGTCGATATGCAATAACAACAGCAGGGAAAGCTATGGTGCTTTCAGAAAAAAAAATGGCTGTACTGGATATCCATGAATTTGATTCAATATTTCCTGCAGTGCTACTACAGCTAAAACACCCAAATGTGAGGTTTAAGTGAGTCAACTTCGGCTTATATTCAGGGTTATATTTAAACTAGGCATCCCTTCAATAAATATCCCTTCCAAAGCAATTGAATCACAATTTAATATTTTTTACCCTGAAGATTCCAGCTTCCACTTCTAACAGGTTTATTTATTATACCTGTTGGCATCTTACAACAGTACAAACTCCTCTTCTAAGATTTGCTTATCTTCTGATGAATCTTCTGCATAAATTACACTTTTTTAGCCAACAAAAACTGTCCTACACGTTATTCTGCCAAAGTGTTAGAGTTGTTTCTTATTGGTTTCCATGGCTATGGCATGAATATCAAGTTCTGTTTTTTTTGTAGCCATTCCTACAGTCATTGCTGCCTAAAGTCCCTAATATAAATATTTAGCCACTGCCTAAATGCGGAGTTCTGTAAATGTTTGCCTGTGTAGGTTTACAGAAACATGCATATGTAAAGTAATAGAGTAAGCTGCGAAGTGCAAGTGCTCTCAGCGCCGACTGCGGCAGCACGTGATATATTTTTCACACCATTTTCTTTATTTATTGGGTTGCCTGTGTGGGCACGTGAGCACAGACATGACAACAAAATCAAGCTCATGGCTTCATTACATTTGCATAAGTATGGAGCTCTGGAGAAATCTTACCTATGGCTCGTCTCATTCAGTGATGTTAAGGTGTCTTCTGAGCAGTTTGTATCATAGTGCTGAATGCTTGTAGTGTCTGGTTCTTTTGGTCGCAGGGCCACAGGTTTGAAAGCTCTGTTATTTAAGGCAGGGTTTTGCGAAGATTGGTGGCTTTGCGTATCATCCCTTGGAGGAAGGCTGTATGACCGCTGACGAGTCATTTCCAGGGCAGTGGATGGACAGGGTGTGTGCATTTGCAGCTTGGAAGAAGCAGCAGTTTGGGACGAAAAGAGACTGTGGTGAGATGCCCGTCTCTTATGGAACTGCTCCCATTTCGGGGGTGGTGGCCGAGGAGGAGGAGGCCCCTTTTTTTTCTTCGTCTCAGCCACAGGTACAACGTTCTCATCCAGTTCCTTGACGATGGAAGAAGCCATTCTGCTATTATTGGTAGCAGCTGCTCCATGATTACGAAGACACTTGGTGTCCATGCGGATGTCATTTTCAGACATGGCACGGTTTTTAAGTGTTGATGACATGACGGGATGATCCGCATTGTTGCAATCGTCTAACCTGTTCCAGTGACATTGGAATCCTCGGCCCGCGGTAACTTCGCCTGGTCTTGAATCTCGTCTCCACTGAGTATAATCCCTAAACAACAAGAAAATTAGTCATGATGAGTAACTTAACCTTCTATTCCAGACAGTTGCACAATGTATTAAACCCTTGTCAGGCTCTTAATGAATGCACAATTTAATGGTCAGATTCCAAGTCAAATGCCCACAATCACAAATTAAATAAAGGCAAGAAACATTCAGAAAACACAACACTACTAGGGCCACCAAGTTGTGAACTCAAATACAGGAAGAGAACATACCTTTCAGTCAGGCTAAACTTCCTTCTTAGTTTTGTTTGTTCCAGCTCATGTGCAGGAAAGGCCTGTAGAAGACATTTCACACATGATTCAAAACAGCAACATGTTGGAATGCTTTAATATTCCTCATACTTGAGGTACAAGAGAAACTCAGTAGAAAATGTTTCTATAAAATATAAATAATTAGCTGCAGACCACTCTTCTTAGGCCTAGTTTCTCAGAAAGGAAAACACCAGTGGCAATTTACAGTAAACACCTTTATTTTCCCCTCATCAGGGCTCATCGGAGCTCATCCCGGTTTCCGTTTCATGAAGGAGTTCAACTCCTCCTGGATGGGATGCTAGTCCACTGCAGGGTACCTTCCCAGTTTTTTAAGTGGTACCCATTTATACTGCTGTGTGGACAGAGGCACAATACTTGTTGAGACCTTGCCCAGGGATCTTAGCAAGGTGGGGGCCAGGATTTGAATTTACAATCTGTTAACTTATGAGCCCAGCACCCCGAAGCCACATTCACATATGAAGCGACAAGTGATAAGCGACCATGCAAAGTCAGTGATTGCTAGCAAAATGACCAATCAGAAGCAAAATTTTCTCACGCATCGTGGGCGGGCACAGAGTTAATAATCAAAGCGATTCCCAATCAAAGGTTAAAGATAGTGTTGATTGACAGATGCCTAGGTCCACATTTCTGAAACGGTCGGCATTTCTTGTGAGTTTATATTTAATACATTTTTCTCAAATATAGAGCCGAGATGGCAAGGAGACCTATCTGTTCCTGGTTCACAGTGCCGGACACGTGCCCCACGCCACCACAAAAAGGTGTAAGTGCAAGTATCCTTCAGGTGTGCAGAAAACTAAAATCGCCGCAGAAAGAAAAGAATCAATTGCTCGTGCACCAGCCTCATTGAAGAAGGTTACAGATTTCTTCACGGAGACGGAGACATAACACGAAGACAAAGAGCATGTAGCACTAACAACGACATTGGCTGAAACCGAAACCGAAAACTAGTTTTCTATGGACTTGGCGACCTGACGATTCTGTCGTCAGAGTCAGACATCATGTGAAGCGCACATGTCGACACTCTCGTGAGGACTTTCGCGCCTTCAAAGGCCCGAAAAGTTAATGTGTCATAATTTCTGGAGGTAAGCGCACGAAATGCAGATAAAATCCATGATTGAGGATCCACATATCTGAACAATATTCACGGATTTTTACCTGCATGACAAAAGCCTTTTATGAATAGGGGCCCCCCACTAATTGTTTGCCCCAGGCCCCCCACTTCGCTAATCCGGCCCTGCCGGATCATGACGCACAAGAGAATCCATTCTATACTTGCCATGTGAAAATAATAATGATAATAATAAACTATTTATTATGTTAATATGAGCTATATTATAATACGAGATGTACTGTAAGGAAGCTCGATGCTACTTACAGTTTCACGAACGATTTTTATGCGGGAGACATGTGAGGGAGTTACCTAGGCAACAAGAGCCGAGCGGTGAAGCCTCTTATCGCTTCATGTGTGAATTCAGCTTACTTACTACACCACCAGCTCCACATAGTAAAACACCATCATACATAATTGTGAATTCTTTAAAAGGGTAACAGTAAATTGACAGACGTACATTTTAACATAAAAATGTAAATGGTGGTTAATTATTAATCTAATAACTACACTACTCTTACTTAGCTAAGCTTCTTTTAGAGAAACTGGTATAAACACTATAGAAGAATGTGAAGAAGTTCACCTTCATTTAGTTCAGTTCAGAACAAGGGGCTTTGAATTATATGCTTGCAAAGGATCAATAGATACCTCCAAGAGGCCATTTTTATTTATATAAGGGTATCAGTTTCATACAGTTACATAATGTGCCCAAACCTTGTTTTGACATATCTTCCTGTAGATGCTAGGCTGAAAAAACAACTCTTAAACTATAAATCTAGTCCAATATTATTGTTGGCTAGCTGCTAAGGACCTGAAGAAAGTGGCTCTCTTCCAGCATTTTGGCCTCAATAAATCACGAGTGCTCTGTTCCATATACAGTATATTATAAAGATTTCTACATATCTCTAGTGTATGCTGCAGTGTGTCGATACTAAATATATCTACAAGTGACAACCTTACCTCTGTTGGAGTACAGCTCCTGGCCTTGTATCCAGAGTGTGGACAGTAGTGGTCAGACTGATGCTGATGGCTAGTTATAGGTCGGAAGGCTGAGCCTGGCTTTTGGATGTCAGCTTTAGATTGGTCATGTAAACTGTCGGAATGTGAATTACACAGGGTTAGATTCTGAGATGCAAGTGGTTGTTTTAGGTTATCATGCGGCAAAGGTGGTAGCACTGTTGTATTGTTGGGGTCATATCCTGCATAAAAGCGATCTCTGCTGATATCCCAGCCTCTTTCCATCTGTTGCACCCTCTGCTGCTCCTTTTCAGTTTCCTTTCTGGCCCTTTCTCTCTCTCTCTCCTGCTCATTTTCCCATGCCTGTAGTCTCTCCTGTTCTCGTTCTTTATCCCTCTGTTTCTCATTCTCCCTCTCCTTCTTCCATTCTCTCTCCAGTGTATTTTCTCTTTGTCTGTCTCTCTCGTGCTCCACTCTATTTTTTCTAGTATCAAGTGAATTGACCGCTGTTCCATCATTAATTCCACCCTGGTACGAAAACCTCCGGCGTCCAAGGTCAGGCGCCAACTCAAAGGGTTCAGGAGTAGTTGGATCTTTCCTTCTCCCATGCTTAACTGGTCTCTGGCGATGGCTTGTAAGGCTTGCCAGGTTGGTCACAGACTGGCTTAGGTTCCTACTAGTCTCTTCGAAGAACTTTCTGCGGTCTGCAAAAGTTGGGATGTCACAATCATCAGCTCGGGTATAGCGGCCACCTGAAGAACCCACTCTTCCCCTTACTGTTCCAAGGTTTCCAGAAGATGGTACTGTTCCTTCCCCATTCTTCTGTTTTTCAGTTGGTTCTATTTCTGGTTGCAGCTTGTGCTCAGGTGTCCACCGCCAACGTCTGGCTTTACCTGGTGGTGCCAGCTCTTCAACCACATGCACACATACAGGTCTGTTTGCCTCAGCTGACTGGCTTCCATGGTTTTCCTCCTGTGAAAGATGGACATCTTCTGTCCTATTCCCTGAATGCTCTGCAGACATTGTTCCACAGCATCTGCCTGGAAATGTTGAGTTTGAAGCAACTGTTCTGGCCTGAGATGGAGCAAAATTCTGGAAGCTGTTGTGTTGACGAGTCTGTGTTTGGGTCCTGTGTTGATTGACAGCTGGCACCTCTGGCAGGGATTTTTCTTCCATATCCTCCTCCTCTACAGTCTCATCATCACACAGCAGACCACCTGGGCCTTTGCTCTTTTGTAGTTGAGCCTTCTTTCTCTGGATTTCATTGCGAAGGTTTGTGGCAAAACGTTCACTTCGACGGCGAGACTTAGATGAACGAAACTGGCGCTTTTGCTGAGGCTTTGAAATTTCACCATCACCTTGCTTGCCTTCTCTTTGTTCCTGGTTCTCAAGTAGAGTGTCCATGCTGGATGCAACACTAAGGGTCTCAAAACCTCTTTCCTGAAGCTGAGAGTCAATACAGGCTCCAGACCCAGCAAATCCATTTCCTATTGTTTCACCAGGAACACTGACAGATCTTCCCCAAGTATGCTGGACAGGAGTAAGTCTTTGGCCTGAATCAAATGGCTCTACCTCAACCTTGTTCTCCTCTAGCTCTGAAGTAATCAGTGATCCGGGTGTGGAGCACCTGCTTCCTTCCCATTTATCCTGAGCTACAGCTGGACTCTCTTCACATAGTTCCTCCCTGGGATGCGGAGGATTAGACCACATGCTAGAAGAGGACACGGAATGTGCATTATTATCACTGGAAAGCTCTAACATGTGTAACTGAGAGACAAGTAATTTTTCAGGGGCACTATGTCTGTGCATTCTAGGCTGGAGATTATTATCTAAATGATTGAGTTGACTGTCAAGACTCTCTGCTGTTGGAGGACTGGGCCTGGCTGAATGCCTCTCAAGGGGCTGAAAGTGATGGGTCTTTTGGCATCCCTCTGCTGAGCTGACTTGGTTATCTATAAGCAATCCTTTGTGAGAATTTATCCTGTAATAAGGTTCTGCTTTCTTTCCCTTCAAGTCCTGGTCATATTCTTGACCATTCAGACACCCACTCCCATTCAATGTCTTCTGGATGTGAGAAGGGCCTTCAGAAGTGCAGCAATTCACTCTTGACACACCGACAGGAGCAGACATACAACGTTTGTCTACTATTTCTGGGAGGCCTCTGGTTGCCCTAAAACTATCCTTCCTCACAGGAGGTTGTGGAGGGCCACGCTTGTCTTCATCATAACTGTAGGATGATGGACGTACTTTAGCCTCTGGCCTATGAGGCAGAGACCTAGACTTGAGAATTCCCTCCTCACAATGCAGTTCTCCTGGACCACTAGCCACAGAATGTGGATGTCCCTCTGTAAACCTGCAAGAAGGTCCAAAACCCTGCAGGAGACTGTCCATAGAGCTGTTTTCCTCAGGTCGCAGAGACACTGTGTAGTCAGATGTGTTTGAGCTTGCAGAGAAAGAGCTATAAGCAGAGTCACGTTTGTTATTAAAGATCGTAGGGTCAATGGGAGAGAGCTGGCTGTCGTAGTAACCTTGACTTGGAGGGTTTTCAAGACTCTCCATACTCCCCACTGAGCTACTGCGGTCTGTGCTGTAGTGCTGGGAGAGGTGGCCCAGCGGCATGGACAGCTCACTAGTCAGAAGGGTAGAGAGAAACAGAAATCATTACAAACCTATTTCATATCATAAATTATAACATGACAAAATGCTAATTTTACTTACTATACATGCACATATTGTACAGCTAGTAAAAATCAACATATATTTGGAAATTCAAAATAGCAATATATTACATATATCTGATGAATCTGATAAAGATAACTCTGTTGATACTTGTACGCATCAACAATCTCTTTCTCTATTTATTCTTGTGCCAGTGGTAGTACCAAAAAGAAAGGAAATTAGATTTCCAAAAGGGAAATCCTCATCACCATCATGCAATATGGAATATGTGAGAACATTCCACAACACTTACAATGCACTGCTATTTCCACAGAGATTATTTTTCAAAATGATTGAAAGGGTTTAGAAGCAACTGTGCATGCAACAATTCAACACTACTGTGATGTTACATTTTGAAGTTGTAAACTTACTAAAAAGATATATAGACTTATAGAATACTTGGGCGGACAAAATAATCAATTAAGAAACCTGACATATATTTACTGTAATCCTTAAACTGGGGCATGTGGGATTTTGGAATTTTGGATTTCATGAAACATTCTGACCAGCAAACAGCTTTCCAGTCATTAATATAATGACAGAAAATGAGATTAGAGAAGAAGGCCAGATGCACTTGGTAAGAGTACCTACAATCTACAATCACACATTTGAGCAGAGAACAGTTTCTACCTGCGTCAATATTCACAAACCATAAATATATAGCGGAGCTCCTGATAAATATCTACTGATAGGTGTCCGAACCTGATATTATAAGAATAGCGTGGGTCCTTTAAGGGATGAAACAGTTTGTGTGCATGTGCAAGGTGAGTGTGCGATAAAGCAAGCGAGAGAGAGAGAGAGAGAGAGAGAGATAGATAGAGAGAGATAGAGAGAGATAGAGAGAGAGGGAGGGAGGGAGGGCTAGCATGGTGTTTGGAGCAGAGAGAGTGAAATTGTAGTATTGAAGTTTTATCAGTAGTAAAGGTACAGTGAAGATACAGACTGGTTATTAATAAATTCTGCAGCTTTTTAGCATCAAGACATCTTTATGTTTTGCTTCTCCATGACTGACTAAAGCGGTTAGGGTAATCCCGGAGTAAGCACCAACCTCAGCCCGGTCTCAACTGCGTTTCCCACCTACCGTCTGGAGCAATAGCAGGAAAGGTTAACACCACCTTTTACCAGCTGATTTCTGTGTCCACTTGTGTTACCTGTCTTGTTAGTTTATTTATCCCTTTAACAAGTTCATGTAATGTTAAGCCTCTGATTTCGGCATTTGCTCCACAAATATTTATTTATCTGCAAGTTTGTCTGCCTATCTATGTGATAGTGTGTTTTTTCTGTGCGAGTCTGAGCGGTAGTGTATGAGCCTCTATTTTTGGAGCTCCGCTATAAACCAAATAATTAGAATTTATCAAAATAATAACATTATGATTTGTTAGGAAATGTGTTGAAATTTTTATCAATCATCAATCCAATTTTTGGTCACAAATTTGTAAGGAATTTCTGAATCCAAAGTATTTTAATTTATTTTTTAAAAATAAAATGATTCAGCAAGGTTTGCACTGACATGATAATGGAGTTTTCTAATGATATCTGTCTGTAGAACATCATTAGAGACCAATTATTTCCCCCAAGTGAAATAAACATGTAATGAACACATCACACATCAACATATACAGTACATGAATATGTGTGTCCTTAGTTATCTCTATATGATGTTATGTGTGACGATATGCAAAGACATGTACATGTAAATAAAAATGCATATAGATGCTCACCTGTCGCCCCCAGAGTGCCATGGTACACTGAAGGGTGTAGGGTGGAGCTGCATGGCCGGAGGGCCGTCTGAACTGCCTGCTGAACCAGGCACGGAGGGTGTTTCTGATAACTTCACCAGGTGCCAAGTGTGCGGATGAATCAGCGGCACAGTGCGTCTGTAAGGAAACCACAGGAACACACAGACCATGAGAACGGATACTGCATTATTGCTTGTCATCCTTGTTTCTCTGACCGAGCTCAGTGAAAGTGCTTACAAAGCTTTCAAACCTCCGCAAGTTCTAAGGTGATGTCTGCGTTTGTCTGGGATAAGCTGGATTAGTTGCTTGCCATATGTGTAGCAGGAAGGAAGTAAATCCCAACTTGTCATGTCTATGAAATGATTGACTTTAAAACAATAATAACCACTGTACTGTCTGAATCAATAAATCAAAGTTACTGGCTTTTTATAGTCAACGCTGTTTCTGCTTTTCACATCATTCCTCATCCATAGAAAGATTTGGCTCCTTTAAATCACCTGGTGCCTTGTTATTAATACAAAATAACCAAATATGGTCTGGCTTTTGGACTGTCTTTACACTATCAGGGCTGCTTAGCATTAGGATTTCTAAAGGTTTTCAAGAAAATCTGCATTAGCTTCTCATTAATATGTTCAGCTATAGCACTGATGTAACAGTGACAATATTCTAGGTACAACCCATTTCTCCCATTGACAAAAAAACCCCCCACAATATTCCCCAACATTCCACATGACGATATACTTCCCAAGGGAACAATGGCCCCGAATGACTTATTATTACACAGATAATAATAATGGTGTTTTCACAAGGAAAGACTTTGCAGAGGGAAACAAAATTCACCAAATAGGAAATTGTGGCATAATCAGAACACTGCTGGGAAAACACTGAAGCCTAAAATATACTGGATTACATCAGGGATAATTTAGGAGCAGTCGTGAGACACAGCATAAAGTGTGGTACATTAATTCAACCATTTGTTTAATAAGAGCCATTTCTTAGGCTTTGACAGAGCTGAAGTTATCAGGAGAAGAAGAAACATGATTTCCATAATTCAAATCTGATACATTCTAAACTTTTACTTGTACTATTATTATAATTAAGTGATAGATAAACAAATAAAAACAGAATTCTAGGACACACTGTCCAACTGAAGCTACAGAAGATTTTTGTCCTTAAAAAAAAAAAAAAAAGCCACTAGCACAAAATGTAATTAGTGAGTTAATAAAGTACATCTTGTCATTATGATGTTGGGAAGTGGCCAGAGAACAGACTTCGAGACTCAACAAGCTTCTATTTATAATGGCAATTTACCAATTTACAAAATGTTCCAGCATTAAAAAGTCAAAGACAAACCTGCAATCATATGACAGAAATCAGCCATAGTTCAACCACAAACAACTATAAGCACAGCATCGAAATGAAGCTCATGCTGGATCGATGAGTAGCAATCCATCTAAATATAACTATGATCATAAAAGTCCAAAAGAAAAGTTCTCAACACAGATAATAATCAGTGCACCCCGTGACAGATACTTACTTGCCTGGACTGGAATCCCATCCAGATCAGAATAAAAAACACCAAGGTCTGGTTCAAGAGCATATACTGTATATAGAAAAAAGAAAGACTTAAAACTAAAACTCAACTTCACTAAAATTTCTAACACCACAATCTGCTTTTGGTGTTGGTTGTAAACCTTCATCACAAGCCAAACAGCTCCAGTGAATATGAGAGAAAGCTTGTGGTCACATAGCGGTAATAAGTAAGCCTGAGGCTCTGAACAGATTTTTTTAGTCCAGGAAAAATGAGGGGAGGGGGGGGGGGGGGGGGGGGGGGGGGGGGGGGGGGGGGGGGGGGGGGGGGGGGGGGGGGGGGGGGGGGG
>JBCNYH010000010.1:10700560-10711931 GCA_039654325.1 Tandanus tandanus
ACACACACACACACACACACACACACACACACACACACACACACACACACACACACACACACACACACGCAGGTGTGTCCGTCCTTGTCAGGAACTTCCATTGACAATTATTAATGCAGCTAATTTATGCAACAACTAGACTTATTTTGTTTTCAACTTCATCCATCCAGCCATTATCTATATCACTAATCCATTATGGTCAATGGACAATGAAAGCAAGAGCCAATCTTAGCTAATTTCATGTAAAAGACCAGGTACAAAATGAACAGGACTAACACAGAGACAACTTCTCACACCCACATTCATACCTACTGGCTAGTTGACGTTGAGTTCATTGATTGTGGTAGAAACCAAAAACCCACACAACCATGGGGAGAACACACGCACACACACTGCCCCCGAATCAAGTGGAGGAAGATGAAGATGAAGATAAAGGTTCTACATGAGAAGACGTACTTCACGCTCCTTTGTGTTTTACTGAAGCTGGAAATCAGAGGTGCGACTTTAATAATTGAATAATTGAACTGTTACTGAGCTGTCCAGGGTGTACCCCACCCTCGCCCAGAGTTGGCTGAGAGCCTCCCCGCGACCCTAATTAGGATTAAGCGGCTTAGAAAATGAATGAATGAACTGTTACCGAGTCATTTTGACGGGGTCACTTACAGAGGTTAGTAATAGCAACCTTTTTTTTTTTTCTAAAACAAAAGATTTACTTGTTTTGTAAAGTGCCATAGAAACATTAAACAAAGCTATACAATAACAGACTCTGAGAAGCTGCAGTGTCCCTTAGCAAGTTTTTCTTCAACCAAGCGCTTTTGGTCACCATCAACAAGCTTCTGGCGGAGCTGTGTTGGAATATTTCACCACTGCTCTTGACAGAGTTTAATTAAATTTGTTGGTTTCCTGACACGAACCCAGCTCTTAAACACAGTCCACATATTTTTAATAGAGTTGGCATCAACACTTTGGGAGGCTATTCCAAAAGCATAATGTGAAACCTCTTTTATCCATTCCACCACCAACAGTAATGTGCATTTATGGTCATTGTCCAAGTTACTGATGGTTTGAGGTTACAGAATTCTGTGAAAGTCCTTCTACTTCTTTTTCTTCGTGCATGTGGTCAGCTACAAACTGTAGTCAAGTTTGAAGGTGTCAACTTTGGAGCAGGGACATGCATTCTTGGAATGCAGCCACTCCGTCCAAGTTGACATAAAGCACTAGACAGTGACACTGGGGTTCCAGCTTCCAGGTCACGGCAGGCTTGTGCCCTGGTGGTTCGTGACCATTTGAACCAAGTGACTCTCAGGCAAGGCTGGCAAGTTGTGGCCTTGGCAAAAATGGCTACACTTGTCAATAACTTGTATTTGAATTTAACTTGTACAGTGATTTGAACTGATAATCTTAAGGCCCGATCTCATTTCGGCGATTCTTTGGCGACTGCCCGTGATTTTTTGAGTTGGCGACTGTCAGTGATGATCTGTGATAATCTGTGATGATTGGCAGTGGTTGGCAACCATTTTTGACTGTCTTCTTTGTAGTTGGTGACCATATCATTAACTATCCCCGACTATGATCGCAGATAACCACAGACAATTGCAGGTTGTCTGAGACTGTCTGAGACTTTGTTGGCTACAATCAGCGACCGTAGTCGTGGACCAAGCTGACAATAATTGTGACCTTAATGCTCAGATGTAAATCTCTGATGGTCGGCATCTAGGTCTGAGACTGTCTGCAACTAAGTCCCCAACTATCTGTGATCGACCACAACGATTTTTTTTGTAAAGAAAAGAAACCAGAAACTGGGAAAAAAGCAGGTCTTAACTACAAAAACCAAAAATGACACAATGGAGCACTGCGATATACAGCCAAGAATCATGAAAGAGAGAAATGTGCTTTCTTAACCAGCCATCCCATAATTCACCTCCTCACACATGCATACAAACCAAAGAAAACAAATAGACATACGCCATCCATACAGTAGAAGCTTAACTAGCAATCCCGGCCTCTTTATGCCCCACTGGAGGTGTGACAAGAGTTCACTAATCCACAGGAACAGAGAAGCACAGAACAGACACACACACATACTGACCTGGGATGCCTTGAAAGCCATAGAGAGAAAAACCACAGTTGGGCTTGTAACACTGAAAGTCAGTGGTGCATTTCTGAACTGCTGCCAAATAAATGGATATGAAATAAGGAGAAAAGTTTCCATTTTCCTTCTTCCCCTTACCCGCACGCCTACTCTCCTTGTCCTCTTTGTCCCTAACTCTGTATTGTTTATTTCAGGTCTTGTTCCTGGTGTACAGAGCCACTCCTGGTGTACAGGACCCGTCCGGATTTGGTAATAGACTGAAAACTAATATAGAAGTATCACAGAGCTAAATAACAGTGGGGAAATCCCCTCTAACTACAGACATCCATCCCTCAAACACATGAAAACACAGACCCTCATAAAGCATGTACAGTCTCGAACTCCCGCAATCAGCCTCAGAAGAGGAAGAATGCTGTCATTCATGTACATGTTCATTGTAGTTCTGGATGCCACCACTAGGAGGCATTACACAATGAGGTGAAATACAATTCGATGGACTACTTCCGAGCCTTTCCCCTGCTCCTAGCAGGTACAGGCAGTTTCACTGCATAATACAGAAACTAGTGCCCTCACACCAATATACTTATTCATTCAAAAGTATTGCTTAGTCTTAAAAACTTCAATAAAAAAAAAAAATGTAAATTAATTTCTGCCTTTCTGAAAAGCCTCAGTCAGGTTAGTTTATTTGAGTAAAAGTGCAAACAGTAATCCAAATAAATACATATAAAAAAAATAAACTACTTGAAGGACAGTTTCTTATTCTTTACTCAAGTGAAGGATAAAACTGTCTTAGGCAAATAAAATGACACCGAAAAATACACTGGTCTTAAATCTCCACAGTATTAGTTCTTTTTTTAAAATAGAAGAACCAAGAGGGCAGCATGGTGGCTTAGTGGTTCGGCACCAATAAGGTCCTGGGTTCGGTTTCCGAGCTCGGGCATTTCGGTATTGAGTTCTCCCTGTGCTTGCGAGTGTTTTCTCAGTGTACTTCGGTTTCCTCCCACAGTCCAAAGACATGCACTTTAGGCTAATTGGCTGTTCCAAATGGACCCTAGGTGTGAGTGTAAGTGTGAATGGTCTTGTGTTGCCATGCGATCATCTGGCGAGCTGTTCAAGGTGTACCCTACATTCGCCCACTGTTGACTGAGATAGGCGCCAGCCTCCCCATGACCCTAGTAGAATTAAGCGGTTCAGCAAATGAGTGAGTGAGCAGTTAGATATACTACTAGGAGTTCTTGCTCTAAAAGTGATTTTAGATATAAATGTAATATAAAGATCTAGGCACTAGCTAAAAACAAAGCTCCAAAAAATTAACTTCTCCTGATAAAAGGTTTCAATGTGAATTCGTTTTGCTGATGCCATCGATGACGTAATGTCATGCAACCTTCACGTTATGACCGCCCCCTCCCCAAAGTTTTGATATTGTTTGAAAGTGTTACGCTACTGAGATAAGATTTCTTTAATGGAAACCCAATATCACCACAGAGTAGCGAGATGGAAAGATTCTCTTCTGTAAGTATGTTATACACGCCAGAAACGTCATGCACTTCCTTAATGTGATTGGGTTAAAAGCCTTTCTATTCAAATGAGCAATGCATTGCGCAGGCTAAAAAAACAAACGATACCTACTGCACATGTATTTTATTTTGTTAAAAATGTGTACTTTATTTTATGGCTTGAAACAAGTAACAGTTTTCATTCATACCCATTATATCCCACGGTTATATACCAGCATGCGAAATATCACCACGGGGTTCCCACGTGTACATGGATGGACAGACAGATGGACACAAAAAACCTGATCAATGCTATACCAATTTCTCTTAAGTATGGTGCTCCGCTGGAGCTCCGCTAGTAATACAGTACCGGAAAATGTAATACAAAGTGCAAATGTAGATAAAGTAAACTCAAACGTATTCAAAAGGCAAGCTGAAAGACAATCTCCTCTAAATTACAGACTGTTAAGAGCCAATGCAATAACAGCAAGTAGTTGTACTTTATTACTTCCCACCTGTGCTTTTATTCTTTCATGTGGATGATTTTTAAAATTCCTATCAGAGTATCTCTACTTAAATAACTGATGTCATAATCACTCCACAGTTTCAAAGTTTACTGAATCCAGGCTACTGTAGAAGTTACTAGTTTGGATCTCTGAAACTGGAGAAGCACAGAGTGAGTCATACAGCAGTCACAGGGCAGAAGTGACCTAACACTCATCTGCCCAAAATCAGCCCAACTAAAACAAACACCACACACAGGGTGGCTACTTTCATATATACTTGTGTGTGTTTCTCTTACACACCCACATACATTGCTTTTCTCTGAAGCAAAATCATCGAACGATCACAGAGGTGATGTCATCTGACTCACTCCAGCCTTTCCTTACTTTGGATATATACGGTACATGTGTGTATGGGTGTGTAGAAGACTGTACCTGCGAACAATGATTTTGAGAATCCTGTAGGATCCCTTGATGAGGATCAGAGCTTCTTGGCGGGAGCCATAGAGTGCAGAACCGTTGATGTTGACCAGTTCGTCTCCCACTCTCAGCTTTTTACACTCAGCTGCCTTCCCTCCTTCTTCTATCTGAGACAAACAAAAAAATAATGAAGAGATTTTTAGAGGAAAATACATTATCTTGTGAAATTGGGTTAAACACCGAGTAAGTGTTTCTGTACTGTTCTAGGCACAAACGACATGGCACTGGGGTTAAACAAATCAAATTAAGTAGCACAGAGGAAAATACAACTACAGAGACACTGTATGCACCCACCCACACAGGCCTCCAGTTAAACACACACACATTCATGTACGGCATTTGGCTCTTATCCAGAGCAACTTACAATTGTCTTTTTTTACATACATACAAGTGAGCAATTGAGGGTTAAGGCCCTTTCTCAAGGGCCCAACAGTGGTGGTCCTTGGGATTGAACCCCAACCTGTGGAGTAGTAACCCATTGCCTTAACCACAGAGCCATGTCAGACAGATACTCTGGCCAGATTTATCTACTTCCTCTTACTGTGAAAAAGTATAGAATGGCTAAAGGTCATATAAACGTACCGTACTGTAAACATACACAATTCCCACACTCACACACCCAAGCCTACGGTATTGATTAAATAACCATAAAAAGAGTACACAAATCTAAATAGCATAGCCACATAAATCTCACCAAAATAAATAATGCTCATGATCAGAAGTCAAACAGACTAAAACCATACGCCAGCATACCAACACTGTTTCTCAATCTGAAAATGTTTCTCAAATGTTTTTTCTTTACTGTTATACATACAAAGCTAGTGTATTTGGTAAAAAAGGCATCTCTAATGTCTACAAACAACAGCCATGTAGCAGTAATAAATGCAATGTGAAGTTCTCAGTTGCTTTCCACAGTGTTATGCTGGTATGCCAGGATAAGTGGTACAGTGGTTAAGTCTCTGGCTTACTGATCCTAAGGTCGGGGGTTCAAGCCAGACTACCACCAAGCTGGCACTGTTAGGCACGTGAGCAAGGCCCTTAACCCTCAATTACTCAATTGTATAAAAATTTAAGTTGCTCTGGATAAGGGTGTCTCCCAAATGCTGTAAATGATACAATTACAGTTACTGTGGAATATTTCTAGTTATCATCCTGGGTGGGGGCAATACAACAAATAGTACTGCTGTTCTATCCTTAGTTTGCATTAGTGACCGTATGGAGTTTCTGTGCACTTGTCCGTGCCAGTTTCCTCTAAATTCAGAGGATCTCCTGATTACAAAAAAAAAAAAAAAAAAAAAAAAAAAAAAAAAAAAAAAAAAGGAGTCGCGTCCCCTAGTTACCATCCCCACACCCCCTTTTTTTTGGGGACAAAGGGGTGAAGACTGCCTGGGTTTATTTGTTGTTAGGGATGGCATACTCTCTCCCTTGTCTATAACAGGAAATTCAGTCACCAGTATGCGGAAGAGGGCAGATAGTGTTGCGGCAAAAAGTGTCCAGTTCACGAAGCAAGAGATCCAAATTAATTTTTCAGGTGTTTATTTAGCCTTTAGGAAAAGAAAAGCATACAATTTTTCACACAAAGGAAATTGTTCCAAGAAAGAACCTCGGACCCCGTCTACCAGCTCTGCATTGGCTTATATAGTGCCCATTCCACTCTGATTGGTCTCTCTGGCTCTGTTTCCAAGAAATGACAGAATGACATCATATATGTCATCTCTGATTGGTACATCGACACCCCCCTTGTTAACTATGGCTTTTTCCGAGAAATTACATCATATGCCAAGTTGACGTTGAGGGGTCTGAACTCGACGCCCCTATCACTTATGACGGACATTTTGTTCCTTTTTCAAGGTCCTTGGACAGAGTGGAATGACCGAAATAAAATAATCTTACACTCACTTCAGTGAATAAACTGCTCATACAATAATCGCATAAATCATCCAATTATTAAGTGGTGCAGTAAATCATACAATTGCTTTTCTATAGGTATAACCAGTAACAATTTAAATATATATTTAGATGACTTCATTGGACAGTTCTCCATTTCAGGATTACAAATGTCTTTAAATAAAGGAAATAAGATATTACAATTCCTGTATTAATATTCATATTCATGTTGATGCTGTTAATGATCAATAATTAATTCCAGTACGTGATAGGGAAGTCCAGCAATTTGCATAAGATTAATGGAGAACCAAATATATGACATTATGACATTTCAGACCGGCAGGCCATAGGCCTTCATCAGTTTATGGGTCCAAAACACATAGCGCCCCCAATGGCGCCTGATACCCCTCCCTGATACCCTTTTTTCCTCCACAATAACAAGGGTGATCAGTTACTCTCTGACACAACATGAGCAGCAATATGAAAAGAAACAGCTTCACATGTCTTGGAGGAACCATATGTTGCCCTACACCTTCCTCAGTTAATAGCCATCATATGATAAGAGTGGACTGGTGAGTGGGAATAGACTTGCCAATGACTAGATTGGCAAGAATTAATTCACTGTTTTGTCTTATAATTGCCAACCCATAGCAATATAGAAGCCAGAAAAGACTATTGTCTTGTGTGCTTCAGTAATGGTAAGTCTGTAAGTTTGACAGATATTTCAGATGGGCTACGATGCCAAAAAACAGTAATATGACAACAAAGGTGTTTCCATTAAAAAATGTATGAATTATGCAATACAGACTTTCTACAGCTTAAAGCAGGTTACATTTAAGACTTTTTACTCCTTTTATTAATTCCATACCTTATGTTAATGCAAGAGGCATTCAATAAACTATTTTAAAAAACAGATGTTACCAATTAGGGTAGCACGGTGTGCCTAGTGGATAGCACGTTCGCCTCACAGCAAGGTCCTGGGTTCAATTCCCAGGCTCAGTGTTTCTACGTGGGGTTTGCATGCTCTCCCCGTACTTGCATGGGGTTCCTCCGGGTACTCCGGTTTTCTCCCACAGTCCAAAATGATTCATAAAATCCTTCTTCCCATGTCTTCGCATTTTTAAAAATACATTTTAAAACTACCTTATTTTTATATTGGCTTTGGTGCATTTTAAGACTTTTTAAGGATTCACACAAACCCTGACAATAAATTTAATAAATTTTTTTCCCTCTTGTTGAAGTTTTTGATGTCACATTTTCAAATGAATTTAGGACAAGATTCAGAAAAAACAAATTGCATTCCTCAATTAATATTTTCACAGTGCAGGCTGAAATACATTTGCACCCGGTGTGATCAGTGAACGCTGCTGTTCACTGACTTCTACAACAGTCTCTGACTTAATAACATAAGCAATTACCTAAAGCCTTCACATATTAAATTGTTTCCTACAGTAAATCATACACATGTACCTGCTACTGCTTCATTCCCAGAATTAAACACTAACTCGTTTAATCAATCAAAACGCAAATAACAGAGCACTCACTGAATCAGCACCTTGCATTACTGATAAAACCTGGAGCTGCGCCATCACTCACAAGGTCAGAGGACAAAAGAGGAAGTTTGCTGCCAATTACAGTTAATCTCAGTAATCCATTTTGTGGGATTAAAAAGTATCTCAAGGCAAAGTATGGTTAGTTGTAAATCAAACAGCCTGAAGCCTGTCACACAGTGAGTTCAGCTTTGCTTTTGTGAATGTCTATCAGCATAATCTATGTGTCTGTGTATGATGAGTACCATATGCCTGCAGCTCTCCACTGTCTGTCACTTCATCCCTTTCTCCATTTTTCTTTTGTTCTATCTCAAAGACTGTACAATGGGAAACATTTAGAACATAACGGTGAGGCTAAACAGTCAGAGGATTGTAAAGACACACATACACATACAATCCAAAAGTGGCCCTTTAACGCACATACACATGTACACACACTTCACCCTCTCCTCCCATAGTAATGGTGAGCCTCTCTGCAGCAATCTAAATAAACACATAAGTGCTGTTCAGGCTGTGGTTGTGTGGGAGAGTGCCTCTGAACATTGCAGAAATACTTCGCTGTGGTTTAACTGAAGAATCACGAGACATGAAAGAAGGATGGGTCCCTGCAACGATTCAAGGACTCTGCGAGTACAAAAACCCTATCCGAGAGGTTCTCTCTTATGCTCTTAACATGCATGGAATATGGACATAACATGCTCGCTGGCCTTGTTTTACTTGTTTATTTCATCACATCCATTTATATTGTTTTTTAAAATGCCTACATTCCACCTTTAAAAAATTGAAAGGACAAATGGGAAAAGGTCTTTAAGAGGGGAACAAACCAGATCCAAAATTTTTCACACTCTCATTTCAGGAATGTTGTGGGATCACAGATTATCCATGATCGTACAAAACAGCGGTTTATTTTGTTCTGAGTATGATCTAGCTGACTCAGCAACATTTCATCCAGACACTTCAAGAAATAATAATAGCTACCACAGAGTCTCTCTCTCTCTCTCTCTCTCTCTCTCTCTCGCCAATGATTATGACAGGAATTACTATGTGATGGAAGCGATTTCTCTCTTTCATCCAAAGATGATGCACCTGGGCAAATGTGGGTTAGTTTGCATATGGTGTATAAAGATACCTGATAATTCTTGTATAATGCAACATGCCCTCACAAATATTAAAATATTTACATATATTTAAACATGTCCACATTTCCATCTGCATTATGGAATATCTGCTTCCTCTTCAGATTCGTTCCTGAGTTGCCAAATGTCCGTTATAAAACAGCCGGTACATTTACACTACATCTTCACACTGTGACAGATATAACTAGAAGAAAACGACTCCTTTTTATTGCACCCCTGCAATAATTGACCGCAATTCAGTAGAAAAAAGGAACGAGAGCACTTCCAGGGCCCAAGCCAAGCCCAGGTACTTTATAGTGGGATTGCGATGCTATTGCACAAAGCCAGCAAGTTATTACAGTTCCACAGCCAGCAGGAGCAGCAGCAGCAGCAGCCAAATGTCCCTTTGTGTTCAATAAACCCCAGTCACACTCTTTTGGTCTTACCTCATCAGTTTCCTAAGTGCTCACAGCTCCTGAAACCCAGGACTGAGAGCTGCACATGAAAGAGAAAACCAAGAAAGGGTAGATTTATCTCTATCTGCCCCAATATCTAGCTCCTTCCACTAGCACAAACTCTGCTGCCTCAAGCCATGAATAAACAGCACTCCATGCTTGTTAAGTCCAGACTGTCAGAGATTTGTTTAAAGACAACAGAGAAATGACTTCTTACAGACCTTGTCCATTCTGCTGCAGCCTCAGAGGACTTGTGAGCCTCCACTGGTGCACGACACATGAACCTTACAAAGCTGCTACACCTCCGCACACAGCCTTCATCTGTCCCGCCCTGTCTTTCATTTCCCCACCATGTCCACCCACAGCTACCTTTCCTTCTCTTTTTCTTTCCGTCTCTGCCGAGGTCATGCTCTCCTTGAGAGTTTGGCGATAAAAATAACTGTGCCGTTGTGCACTGCGCACACCACACCTATGTTCCACTGGGCCTCTTTATGTGTGTGTGTGTGTGTGTATGTGTGTGTGTGTTTGGCTTGGGTATGGGTACCAGCTAGTTTGTTCCATGCTCCCTGGTGACCATAAGGAACCATTTTTACAAAGAAGGCTTTTATGGAGACTGGAACGGTTCTCCATCTTTATTCCCCTCTTCTTAGCCACCTCCCTGCTCATTATGAACCATGAAAATAAAAAAACTTCTGCACCCCATTCTTCAAATAGGGCCTGGCGGACAACAGTGTTCAGGAGGCAGCTTACACTAGTGGGAGCTCAATGTTCGCTAGCTTTTAATTAACATATTTCATTTGTGAAAACAAACGGTGGGAGGAATGAGGGGCAGGCCGTGGGTGAGGAGAGGAAACAAATGGCATCACTGTACCTCCTTTCCTGCCACTCCTCAGCAAGATAAAATACACTCTCCGTTTCAGCCTCAGGAAGTAGAGAGTCATCTCAAATTACCCGAAACAAGGCTAGAAAATTATAAGTCCCGTAGTGGGAATAGCCTCACTACAATAAGTGGTTTTGAGAGGCCATTCTTAGTAGTCGCTAAAAGCTCCAAATCTCTGGGAAGAAACAAATGTCAACAAAGTCAAGAACTTGATAAATTTGGATTTTTTTTAGCCAAATAATCAAGTTGTTCAGTCCATGCACATACACTGTTAACGTAATGTAATTTTTCAATATCTGTCCAAGTGCAGAAATATAACGGAATAAAGAAAAAAATTAATCTCCTTCTTTAGAGCAACAGCAAGTTCAATACAAAAGAATCATAGCATTGTATGTCTGATCCATCAACACTATGTCGCAGCTTAAAATGATGATCTCAACGAAAAACTTCTTGTAAACATATGATTCAAATATTGCAATGTTATAACCCTAAATGCAAAATAAAAATTATTTGTAAAGATCTTGAAATGTGTCTGTAGCATTCTTTGGATCACAAACTAATTAACACTATCAACATATGCTGCATAAACTTTGAATATAACAGACTGTATTCCTCTTCTCTTTATTTGGTGTTTAACTCAAATCCATTGCATGAATTACACTGCTGAATAAAGCACTCGGGAGAAATAAACCAATCAACAATCAAAATAGACCTAAAAAAAATACAATAAAATACAATTAACAATTATAATTTTATTCATATGTAGCACATGGGGCCATAAGCAAAAAAAAAAAAAAAAAAAAAAAAAAAAAAAAAAAGCACCCCCAAAGGGGGCTTTTTCTTGTTTTTTTTTTCCCCGAAACAAACACCCTAACCCTGCCCACAACAACAAAAAGGTGCCCAAAAAAGGGTT
>JBCNYH010000010.1:10717902-10733008 GCA_039654325.1 Tandanus tandanus
ATATATAAACAAGAAAAAAAAACAGCTAAAGTAAGAAATGTACATCTTGCAGCCACTGCCATGGCGCTTTCCTTCTCTTGTGGACATATCCGAAATTCAAAGCACCAACAGGGCACTCGAATCCCCCTAATCTTCAAAAATAGTTCCACATATAAATAGATCTATCTTCTAAAACAGGATCTTTACGAATTCAGTATGTAACTATAACTTCTAAAAGGATATTGAATCGTAGTGATCAGACCCACCTCTGTTTAATTGCTTAACAGGATGAACAGTGTTCAAAGTACAGAGCATGCGCAGCACACATGACCCTCTTACTTTAAGGCTCTGGGTTACTGATAAGAAGGTTGGGGCATTCAATCCCCAGTACCACCAAGCTCCCACTGTTGGACCCTTGAAGAAAACTCTTAACCCTCGACTTCTCAGTAGTATGAATAAGATAAACATGTAAGTGGATAAGGGCGCCTGCTAAATGGCGTAAATGTAATTCAGCAAAAGTAGGTCAGTGGGTTACTTCATACTTCACTGTCCCAAAGCAACTCTTATAAACGTGAACTGATTCCTAAATAATGTAGATTAGTGCATGCTTATGGTTAGGGAAAACACTCAGTCCAGGCCATTGTGATCATCACAGGCTCAGAACGAGTGGGGGTGAGAAGCTGGGCACTGAGAGTAGCCTCTACTCTTGAGCACTGCTTTTGTCTATGGGACAAGGATTTCAACCAGTACCCTGCACCCCATACACACACACACACACACACACACACACACATACTGACATCTGCATTACGCTCAGTGCTTCCCTCAAGCTTTCTTTATCTCTCCTGTCAACTGGAAACCCTCCCCCTCATCTCCAACACACACACACACACACACACACACACTCTCACAAAACTTCTTTAATCTCCCACACCACAACAAAAGTACTTATCAGTATGTTTTCCCATGTCTTAGGTCAAGGGATGTCCTTGAACACACGGCTACAGAGTTACTGATTAAGCAGGAGAGCAACTGGATATACACTTAGATGGCATTCCTGTCAATCTGGCATATGTGTCATTGGTATAAACGTAAAGCAGAGGCCAGACAGAAAATCGGATGGAGCAAAGTGGAAGCAGGAGCGGTCGGGAGGAGTCAGGGATCAATAAGGAGTGTGAGTTGACATGAAATGAGATGCAGAGATTGGGCAGAAGGAGGGAGGTTGAAAGAGACAGACAGTGTGAAAAGGGGGTGACAAAGGCTTTATTGATGGTTCAGGCTGGGAAAAATGAATGTGCTCTACCTCAGCGAGCTGAGCTGTGTTGCGGCCTGGCTGAGACTTAAGACCCATTGTGCTGCTGGACTCTTAAAGGTGTGACATACAACCCTGAGGCTGCATGCAAGCGAGTTAAAGGCATTTTTCCCCCCCTGTAATGAAGCAAAGAAACACACATGCCATAATTTACTACAACCTGACAGGGAATGTTTTGTCTTGACTTCAGTCTTGACATTTTGTTTGAAGAAGTGTGCAAGAAATACCTCTCTGTAGAGAAATGTATTTTGCAGTCCTTTTTTCCCCCTTATTTAACAACTTAAATTTGCAAAGTTAGCCCGATCAAACAATCACGAACATATGGCAAGCTGCCCTGAGCCATGTCAAATCATTTCCCAATATATACTTACACACACAATGGCAGAGTACAAAAAAGTCTAACTATGGTCAAAATTAGGGTATCTAAATGTACCCTTATACAAACCCAAACAGAACCAAAAAATACTCAAAATATTTCTCATCTGAGTCAGAATGAAGCACTTAAAAAATCTGTACAAATGGCTCATACTGTGCAATAATCAGTTATAATCTCACCTTGAACCTTCACATTTTCATACCATGTAATGATCACAGTCAGCACCCTTCAAACTACACTCATAGCTAAATTACAAGAGCTGCTCTGATTGCAGTAACAACAGCCAAATCATAAACCAATCTTTTTCATTCTCAATACAATGTTGTCAACATGTCTACCCATGTAAGAACCACAAAACCAAGCCCAGTCAGGGCACGCACTGGGTAACGAAGGCCTTATTTAAGACAACATGATAACACACGACTATGCTTACATTTTGACTGACAGTTAAAATAACAACTTGGCACTATATAACTGCATTACTTAGTCATACACTCAAATCAAACTGTGTTTCAAATGATACTTAAATATCCATTTATGAGACTATCTAGATACCATATATCACTGCTGGCAAATATTCACAAGCATCCTGAAGCGATCAATCAAGTCTGCGACATGCACAGAGCTTTTGAAGCCTTTCCCAAGGCTGTGCATTAGCCCTCACCAAAACATGTCTCCAACTAAGAGGTGAGAAAGCACCTTTGAAACGTGTCCAAAAGATGAACTAAAGACCTCCTGATGGGCTTGATCCAGTGTTTATTTCACTGGATTTAAAGTCAAAAGGACAAATTAAAACCTCATCAGTTTCCTGGTGCACTTGGCAACCCCAATGCTAACTAGAAAAGGTAAGATTCCTAATCCAAACACAGAGAAATAAATGTAAGCCAATGCTCAACAAGACACCAGTGTGCTGTAGGGACAATGCCAAGTTTTCCGTCATAAATATCAAGCTTATTAAAGGACATGTTTCCGAAAAGAACTTCAGGTGGTGTCAGAATGTCAGTGACCTTTTCGGTCAAAGTGACGACAGAATGATTCATCAATGTCATATCAAACATGAATGTGTAGAGGAAGGAAGGTGGACCCTGACAGCTCAATACATGACCTGCCATCACTCTGTTTCCCACTGCTCATGAATAGGGCCATGGTGTGTCTTTTAAAGAAGTAATGTGCGAGGTATGACCTTGTACCCTTTGCTAACTTTGTTCAAACAAAGTTCGCTCTTATTTCCTTCTCTGTTCGTCTTTCTCTCACTGCTTGCTTCCTCGAAAGGAGCAACAGACTGTGATTTTTTTTTTTACTTAAAACTTTCAAACTTCATTAATCATGTTTAATATATTTAGAGGAGGATTTACACATTCCAAGCTAACGTGTTAAGTCAGTAATGTGATAGTGACTGTTGGTATCAAGGCTAACACTAGTATGAAAAAAGGAACAGTTTGAGTTTAACGTGTTTCCCATTCCAATACAACTTATTTGTTTTAAGCAGTCAACGTGTGAGACTGCTTAGCACCAAACAGACCTTTTTACCTGCACATACCACACACTGCAGTCATACTGCAGTTTTTACCCCTCAACCATCAGGCTGTTGGGATATTATCATTGCCTGTGTCTGTGTTGCCGCTCCCTTCGATGTCCTCAACTTCAATATTAAATACCTCATCAACTATGCATGACGCATGCTAACAATTTGAACTTTTATATGAGCATTCTCTATGCTTGGGCCTTCAAGATGTTATTTTGTTTATTTGACCTTTGACCTTGTTACAATGACCTTGACCGTATAAATTTTGTCTGGGCTATTTCTCAAGAACTGCTGGGCTGATCATTCTGAAATTTTGCATGCAGGTATCCTGTGGTGTGTAGGTGTGCATAGGCTGGTCCGTTTCCCCTGCTTGGACTTTGACCTTGTCACAGTGACCTTGACCTTCTACATTTTGTCCAGGCTATTGCTCAACAACTGCTGGGTGGCTGAGGGGTTTTTCTCTGATGGCTTTTTTTTTTTTTTTTTTTTTTTTTTGCAGATCTTGGCAACAAAAGATTGCAAAGGTTCCCAGGTAACTGATTAGTATTTTTTTACTGACCTTCAGGACTCTCATCACAATGCAACACTGAAAAGTGGGCATCCTTAAAATTAATACTTCCAAAGCACTTCTGTAATTACAAAACTTTTTTTGGTCACATTTACCTTTGGCAGAAGTACAACAAAAGTAAATCTGTGTCAAAGGAAGAATTTTGTTCTTGTGCTCAGGTAATCCACACACCAATTTCATGCACTAATGTCCCACCTAGCAGGGCGTGTAGTAACAGAAATGTGCAGGGGTTTATTTGAAGCAATAAGACCCCAATATCTCTCTCTCCCATCAAATCTCCTCCACCCAAGGCAAATGCTACAGGAGCCAATCTCACATTCCTACCAGATATCAGATTCTTCCCACACCCAAAATCAGCTACATACTTTGTAAGGTCTAGCCCAACATCGAAAGAAAACATTGTGTTCACCCAGTTCCTCTTTAAGTCCATAAAATCAGTAGTACCAAAATACACATTACCTCATAGTGATGTGTCCCAAACAGTAGTCACACAGATACTGTGCCTGATTCAGCATGGGGAAAACGTGCTAGAAACAGAAGTCTGCAGTTACCAGACGACAGAAAAGAGGAAGCAGTTTTCTTCACACGGTGCTCATCATTGATGTTATAGAGCCGAATGAATGCAGTGCCTTGAAACGCCAGTAGCTGGACTGAAACTGTGGTGCAGAGCAACATTTCCATGTTTACAACATTTCCAGGACTCCTCCTTTATCCCAGAACTATTGTGCCTGGGAATAAGTTCCACTTGCCAATTAGAAAGAGGAGAGACAAAATATGACTAAAGTGGCTTGTGGTCTATATAAACTTCACAGCTGAAAAAGAGAAAAGCAAGGGAATGCACAATGTTTCCATCCCAAACCCTGAAACTAAGAAACTGAGAGACGGAATGGGGGAAACACAGGGTCTTTGAGAGATCTGGGATTAGTTGCCATTTATTTAGTGGTTTAGTGTAAGCATGGAAAAGTCCATGGCAGTTTTTCATCAGCATGCCTTACCCTGCAATGCCACCCTTTGCATCTGCATTACATCAATCCACAGTCAGACGGGATAACAGAAATTTGGAGTTGTGGACAGTCAAACATGGGCTGTTACATGACCGTCAGTGGTGTGGTTAACTTGTACAAAAAAGAAAGTACAGTTCATGTGGCTGCACAACATATTACACGGGACTTTACAACAGCAGCCATCACTCAAGCAAGCATTCCCTTTGACTACAAAGTTCCATTTTACTCAAAACAGTCAGAAGCTTTAAGATGTCATTACAAGAAGGTATGTGCTGTTCTGTGGGTAATCACTGTGGCTCTTCATATGTTGCAGGGTTCTGTTAGTGTCTGGAGTTTCTTCATGCTACGTTCTCACTATCACGATTCGTGCTACGATTTAAATCATGGTCTTAATCGTGGAGTAATCGTGGTGAATCTGTCAGATCTTATTAGATCTTGAGATGCGTCATGGAAATCGTGTTGATCATAGAAAAGTTTTGGACGGTTCAAATATTTTCTACGATCAACACGATTAATTGTCAATCCTGATCATCGCATCAGATCATACTGGATCATAACAAAGTGCGACAGATCACATCTAATCATGCTTCCAAATCATGGTGATCGGGATCAACCTTGGACACGACAAACACCATGCTCTGTTCCCATTAAAAAGTGGTCTCTTTTAAATTTTTTCCATGGCTGTATACACCTATCGGGGTCCAGTCATAGCTCAAATCGTGATCACTCTTGAACCAGAACGTGAAAGACATAGCAACCACAATCGTATCCTATCCCAACAGAGTGCATTGGTTTCTGATGATCATATCGTAACGTATCTGAACGTATTTGCACGTACCGGATCGTCCCAAATCGGGGTGATGGTCATGTCCAGTCGTGGATTCAATAGGTAATAATGATTGTATCCGAATGGGAGACCAGATCTTGACAGATCGTGTCACTTGAAATTGACCAATCGTGACCATATCACATCCGAGCGCACCAGATCGTGCCAGAACGTATCAACTCGCATCACCTCGTATCCAACAGTGACATTCCAGAAAAATTCCACGATCGGCTACAAATGGCTAATCGTGGCGTTCGTAACGGATCGCACGACAGTGGGAACCAGGCATCAGGGACAGGGCTGGACTGGACATATCAGTCCCATTTACCAGGCTGCTTGAATAATGTGCCAAAAACAGTAGGGCTGGTGTATAGGTCCAGAGAAGGATAAAAGGTAGAAGTCTACATTAAACATGTAGGTCCTGCCTTGCCTACAAATGAAATGGAAAATGTGTAAATAGCTTAGTTTAAAGAAGACTGCCCTCTAGGCATGTGGCAAACAGCTTTAAACAGAACCACAATAATGGCCACAGAGGTAGAAAACCCCAAATTATATACAACACAGTTAGGAAATGAGGATAAGTTGTGAGAGCTGCATGGGTTATCAGATTGGCCATACTTCAACCTCTAAAGTGTGGTTATAACTCACCGATTACCCAGGGAAAAACACAGCCCTGTTAGGCATGCAAAAACTGAAAAAACCCTCATTTATAAAGTATAAAGTCATTATTTTATAAAGAAGATGGAAATGGAAATACACATAGTGGTTACAAAGTTGGACAACATCACTCAAACCTTATCACTGCAAATTCAATTCCACAGCTGAAGAGAAAATCCTGAATCAGAATATAACGAATATCTGTAACACCTCTTTATCATACCAGTCGCACTTCAGGTCATGATAAAAACACCCGAGGTCAGAGGGACATATCTGAGAATGGGTGGAGCAGCACATGATACCATCTGGAAGAGGAGGGGCGCACCACATCAATACACCCTGAAATAAAGGGTAGACAATACCCTGCAAAGCCTGGGTTCACTTACAGTACACAGATGGTTTCTCATACAAGGTTAGTTAATACTCACCTTGAAATCAATCTTGCCGATCAGTAATCCTCTGGACCTGCCTCAGTTTTATAGTACAAACAAAAATGTTAGATTTTCTGCAGGGAACATTACAATATTTTATTAGGGAACCGGATGCAATAATCTCCTCATTAAGCAAAAAAGAAGAAGAAGGACCAAATGGAAATGTATTCCCTATGTGAGATCAAACTGAGAGCATAGTAAGCAGATTTCTTCTCACATTCATACTTCCACTAAGTTAAGTTCTCCCCCACATCTTTAACCTTTCCCTCTTGTCCCGCTTTCCTCCCCTTCCCCCTCCATCAGCTCAGGGGGGGTGAGTCTGGGAATGTGATCTCTGTGGCTCTTGTACCCTAAAACATCTTCATTCAAATAAAACAACTCAACACCCTCGGCCGGCTGAACTCAGCGTTGCTGAAAAATAAAGAGAGAAAATCTAATACAGTTCCTTCACCACCCCCTGCACTGAAACCTGCAGACCCCATTCATTAATGCGTCCAGGCTGTAAGCAGTACAGATAAAGAGTCGGAATTTATTACTGACCAGAGACTGGAATAAATGTCTGCATTCTAGTTCATCTCTTTGTAAAATTAGTAAAAAACCTGCTTACGTTAACCAAGTCTTAAACATATTCTAACAAAGATATATGTATAGAAGGGAGAATAGACCTATAAAATGATTTAAAGGGGCAGTATCATGGTTGTTTACATAAAATCGCCTAAATGTCATTGAAGGTTGTTATCACACAAGATACAATCATTAATATTGATGGATATTTGGTTTACCAAGGATGCAAGACAGGAATTGGGTTCATACATTAAGTTTGTAAGGGGTTTGCAACATGATGTCAATCTCTGAAAACTGTTCAGCACAACAAGATTTCAAAAAGTCCATGCTGCAATCCATTTCCATCTGATCCATATTGGGCTCAAAAACTCTCAACTCCTTTTAATTTGCAAGTGGAAAGACTACTTAACAAATATAGAAGTATTCTGGACACTCATTGAACATAAATATGACTTTTTTGGTAACTGAATTTCAGCAAAAAAAAAAAAAAAATCATGACACAACTCCTTTAAATAACATGTGACACTTTTAGAAACAGGGATTCCTCAATTGTTCTTCAAGTGGCTGAGAGTTCTTGGTTTCTGCAGTTCTTTGTTATGGATTTCTGCAGAACCTTTAAGATTTCCCCCAGAGGAACTTTTTGTTGTTGTTTTTTTAAGAGTGTAGGCTGTGTCTGAAGAAAACAAAAATCTGTACGTATCACACATGAACACTATTTACATTCCATCAATATAATCAATCACTCATTTGCTAAACCACTTAATCCTATTAGGGTCATGGGGAAGCTGGAGCCTCTCACAGACGACACTGAGCAAAGGTAGGGTACACCCTGAACAGCTCGCCAGACCATCGCAGGGCAAACACACACACACACACACAACCACTCACACTCACATCTAGGGTTAATTTGGAAAAATCAATTAGCCTAACGTGCATGTTTTTGGATTGTAGCGAAGAAACCCACGCAAGCACATGCAAACTCAACACAGAAACACCGTCGCTGAGCCCGGGACTCAATACCACTACACCACAAAGCTGCTGATTCTATCTATAAAGTCCCAGATTGTTTACAGTTCAATGATGCAATCCAAAAATTCAGAAATCTGACTGTACACACTATGTTCTCCCTGTTCCAAGGCCTAATATCGTGTAAGCACAAAATCCTTTTTCCATTGCATAAGATGCAATGAATTCAAAAGTTAGCAGTGTGCGATGAATGGCTGTATAGGTACACTCTCAGGGTGCCTGGTTTATAGCCTTGTGTTAATGCTCTGTATAAAAAGCTGTCCAACAACTGGGAAAGGTGCCAGGAAAGAACTATACACATCTGTGGTATACACAAACATGGAAATAAAAACATCAGCTTTTGCTTGCATCACCTCAGTAGTGTGTTGTTTTTTGTTGTTGTTTTTTAATAAAAACTAAAAGAGATGGAAATGTGCTTCATGCTCATGCGTCCTAGTATTCCAACACGGAGTGGATATAATCGATAAACATGAACATTCAAACATCTGCCAATTTTCCTTCTGTCCACATGGAAAACCTCCAGCAGATGTGCACACACACACACACACACACACACACACACACACCCCTGTTCTTATAAAAGTAGTTCTGTTCACATGGATGGAGGATGAGAAGAAACCTGAATGTCATTCATTCAATAGAGTTCAAAACATTTCTACAAACACAATCAAAATGAACTAATGTTTCAGGTAAAAGATTATAAAAACCCAGCAGAGGAGCAGAAAGGTTGAAATCTGACACCAAACAAACTTCCAGTCACTTTGTAACAAAGTTTTTTTTTTTTTTTAAGTAACTGAAAGATAATCTGCAGAAACAAATGTTTGTAAAAGCATCATTACACAAGTGTGTGGGTTCTAGACCTTATAATAATAATAATAATAATAATAATAATAATAATAATAATAATAAAAATGCAAATTGTAAAAGTAATTCATTTAAATAGTTAAAAACTTTCACATTTGTGTTTTCCCCCTGCACATCTCTGCTTCACTTACTTTTGTAATGATGAGCGGCTCTCCGTGCTCCAGTCCCCCTTTCAGTGTGAATCCCCACGGCGCTCCTCCGTTCAGCTCGACGTGGATGTGATTAAATGTCACGAGCTGCTCCACCGTCTCCATGCTGGTTCCGGGACTCGAGACTCACACACTTCTCACACCACGAACTCTCGTCTCTCCATCACTAAACAACTACTCGGGCAGAGCCGCGGTATGAGGGAGGGAGGGAGGGGAGGGATGTGCGGCTCGCTCAGGACGGGCATGCCGAGCTTCCCCGTGAAGGAAATGCTTCAGGCTGAGAAGTCAATTTGATTGACAGGTGGAACGGCCGTTTGGGGTCGAGTTTCACTGGAGGAGTCCAATAACACAACCCAAGGGGCGGGACTTGGTTCAACGGCTAACCGCTGCTTTGTCCGTTGTACAGTTTCGAGTTGGCGAGGCAGCTCCTCCTCCTCCTCCTCCTCCTCCGCAAATCCCACAGTTAACTGTTAAAAAAGCTGTGTCAGAACTGCACCCAGGTCAGAATACATCCCAGCGTAATGTTGGGAGTGTATTAAAATCCGTACCATCAAAAAAACTAGCTAAAAAGATTACTTTACCCAGGGGCCAGTGGTGCAGTGGTTATGGTGCTGGGTTCATGGTCGAGAGGTTGTGGGTTCGAATCCCCGTTAGACCCCCGCCATGCTAAGACCCCTGGGCAAGGTCTTAAACACAAGTGTGCCTCCGTCCACCCAGCAGTATAAAAGGGTACCAGTAAAAAATACTATAAAGGGAATCCAGGAGGAGCTGAACTCCCAGTCGCTTCATGCTACGGAAAAAGGGGGTAAGCTCCGGCCTGATGAGCCGGTAGGCTGGGGTGTAAAAAGCCCAACAGACTTACATTAAACAGCTTGAAGTGATCCACCACTATTTTAGACATAACTTTATAAATACCTCCTTAAATATAACTAACAGTCTAACACCATAAAGTGGCCAACCCGGCCCTCTGGAGAACCCCTGAATCTCGAACCCTACCACAGAAGTTAAGAGAGGCACTTTTTACATTTACATTTTTGGCTATTGATAACACACACACACACACACACACACACACACACACACACACACACATGCACAGATACCCTGAGGTCCGAAAATTTGCCTTACGGGGATACATTAATGTAGATTGTATGTTACTAGACTCTACTGTACTCACTTATTCATTCATTCATTTTCCAAACCGCTTTATCCTACTTGGGTCACATGGAAGCTGGAATCCATCTCAGCCGACTTTGGGATAAGACGGGGTACACCCTGAACAGAATTCGCCAGTCCATCGCAGGGCCAACACACACACAACCATTCATACTCACACCAAGGGGAAATTTGGATCAGCCAATTAGCCAAATGTGCATGACTTTGGACTGTTGGAGGAAACCGGAGTACCCAAAGGAAACACACACAAGCACAGGGATGTGCATGTCCTTGGATTGTGGGAGGAAACCAGTGTACCCAGAGGAAACCCATTCAAGCAAGGAGAGAACATGCAAACTCCACACAGAAACGCCTGAGCCAGGAGCTTCTTGCCGTGAGGTGGACGGGCTAACAACTACACCACCGTGCAGCTCATTCTATCTATAAAGTCCCGGATTGTTTACAGTTCATTGATGCAATCGAAAAATTCAGAAAGCTGACTGTACACACTGATGTGAACCCAGGATCTTCTTGCTGTGAGGCAGATGTGCTAATCACTACACCACCGTGCCGCCCCAAGGGCACAACAGAAAAGTTTTTCAGGAGACTATAAGTTCCTGTCCCAAGTAGGAATCAAAGGAGCGAAACTGGCCATGCTGCTGGTCGGGAAGAGCACCATAGTCTCTTGTATCTTGTATCAGTCACAGGGACACAGGTCAGTTTTGAGCATCAGAAGAGGACACATTGTAGTGTTTTCTACTTGTGTGTCATGTTGCCTCGTGACGTAGCCTGAGCAGCAATTTCAAAAAGATGAGGTCGGCTCACTATCTTTCCTGAAGGGATCCCAGTGGGTGGCTGTAGTATAATAGGTAAACGCTGGCTAATAGGTTGGAATTGGCTCATTTTACATGTTTCTGGTTCATTCACTGCATTTACAGTAGCAATATTACAGTCTGGGTAGTCTGCTGGCAGCAAGTCAGCTAGCCTTGACATTTTCCCTCAGATTCCTATGAGATAAAATACATCCAAGCTAACATTATATCAAGAACATAAAGTACAACTAAAAATAGCGAATGACCCCAAGCTTATTGAGGCACAAGGTAACTGAGGACATTAAAATAAGTTTTCTCACGATAACTCTGAGCTCAAATCACGTCTGTGAAGTCAATAATTTTCATTCAGTTTAGCCAGATTGCGGGCAGCACGGTGGCGCAGTGGATACAGCAAGAGGGCCTGGATTCGATTCCTGGGCTCGAGGTTTCTCTGTGTGGAGTTTGCATGTTCTACCCGTGCTTGCGTGGGTTTCCTCCGAGTACTCCGGATTTCTCCCACAGTCCAAAAACATGCACAGTAAGCTAACTGGCTGTTCCATATCACCCTTAGGTGTAAGTGTGTATGTGAATGCTTGTGTGTGTTACCCTGCGATGGTCTGGTGAGCTATCCAAGGTGTACTCTGCCCTCGCCTAGAGTCGGCTGAGATGGGCGCCAGCCTCCCTGTGACCCTGATTAGGATTAAGCGGCTTAGAAAATGAAGGAATGAATGAATGACAAATGAATCCAGATTGCAGGAATCATGTATAGGTCATGTTAATAATGATTTGCATGGTAGTGTTGGTGGGATTTTTGACTAATCCTTAGCAATTAAATGCTCCGAGTGACAATATTATTTGGGGATTTTAAAATACAGTCATGGAAAAAATAAAGAGACCACTGCAAACCGATCAGTTTCTTGGGTTTTACTAGTTATATGTATGTGTTTGGAAAACATGAACACTATTGTTTTATTCCACATAAAATATTGTTACTTAGAGCATTTAAGAGCATAAAATTACAAATGGTCAAAAATAACAAAAATATCCAATGTTTTCAGACCTTGAATAATGCAAAGAAATCAAGATATTATTCAGTTTTTAACAACACAATACCAATATTTGAATTGACGATTTGTTCAGGAATCAATATTTGGTGGAATAACCCTGACATTTTAATCACAGCTTTCATGCATCAGGAAGGTTGGTGCCAATGTCTCCTATAGAGGTTATGAGCCTATCAGTTGACTCTGTGTGGAGACAGGGAACAACCTTCGAAGGGTCAACACACACAACCATTCACACTCACACCTAGGGTCAATTTGAAACACCCATGTGGGAGGAAACCAGAGTACCCAGAGGGAACCGCACTTGAGATACATGCTAACTCCACTTAGAAACGCCTTCGCTGAGCCTGGGACTCCAGCCCAGAACCTACTTGCCGTGAGGCAGACATGCTAACCACTACACCAGCATGCCAGCCTACTTCAGACCTCTATGGTTAAATTCTTATGGTCTTTAGCTAACTTCAGCCTACTGGCTCTTCTTTGTTTCTATTTTTTTTAATGTTATTTATTTATTTGTTGTTGGGTTTTTTTTAACTTTGCATGACTTCAGCCCCATCTAGAGGAACCTGTTTCAAACTATGCTTGCAGTGCACTTAACCCCGAGTGCCAGTTGCTATTCTTTTTGTAGGTCACTTGATATCATCCCACAGTTGACTGATTTATTTATTTTATACTCCATTAATTTCACAAGGGAAATTTTGACTTCTGCATTTAATCCATCCAAAGTGAGCATGCACGCACACACACGCGTAAACAGTGACCACACACTCGGAGCAGTGGGCTGCCACACATTGCAGTGTCTGGAAAGCAGTTGGGGGTTGGGTGCCTTGCTCAAGGGCACTTGAGCCATGAATGTGGAAGGGAAGGTGCAGCTCACTCCCCCACAGCAACACATTTTTCCTGCTGTTTAAGGAATCGAACCAGCGACCTTTCGGTCCCAAAGCTAACCATTAGGCCATGGCTGTGCACGGCTGCCTGCTCACGATAAGTGACATTGGAAGGAGTTGAGGAGTATCCTGGTCAGTGGAGAGTCATTTTCAGCCTCTGCCAGTCTGTAAATTTGTTGTCTTTATTGTCTGCTATCCTACGTTGGCCTGGCGAGCTGTCCAGGGTGTACTCTGCCCTCGCCAGAGTCGCCTGAGATGGGCACCAGCCTCCCCGCAGCCCTAATTAGGATTAAGCGGTTCAGAAAATGGATGAATGAATGAATAAATGAATGAATGAATGAAACATCTGCTATTTGACCCTGTTTTAATGAAGCGTCGTCTTTAAAATTTTGAGAAGATAAGGATCCTGACGCTCATTGTATCCCACTGACAATAAAGCAAGAATTACACCCTTCTTTTTTCTCACTAAAAACTTTCCCTTTTTACTCTTTTGGCATAAAAAATAGATAGTTGTATATCCCAAATAAATTTTAGGTACTACTAGTACTGTTTTTACCATACAAACTTTTGCAAGAGGATAACGATGACCACAGCAATGATTTTATTATTTTTTTGTTTTTTTTTAATGTACTTTTTCTCATTAAATAGGATTTGGTTCAAGTAATCTCCATATCAGCAGCTCATTCATTTATTCATTCATTTTCTGAAGCGCTTAATCCTAATTAGGGTCGCGGGGAGGCTGGCGCCGATCTCGGCCGACTCTGGGCGAGGGCAGAGTACACCCTGGACAGCTCGCCAGGCCATCGCCGGGCAGAAACACGCTGACGGCTATGCAGCCTACTCTTGGCGAAAATCAGCAATGGTTCTTTTACATGCCTCTCACCACAGACAGTGAGAGACATGGCAGGCATTTGATAACCCAGTTAGCTGCACTGGGGGCATATCAGCAGCTCATTGTGTAAAATGAAGTGTGCTTGTTTTTGGAAATGCACATTGGCAGGAAAAATTGCTGATTTACATGAAGATGCTTATTTAAGGAAAAATTAAAGTGGTCTTATTTTTATTTATTTATTATTAAGGTCTATTAGAAAGGTGGACTTTTTGTTGTATTACTTTTCCTAGTATTACTTTTTTTCTCCTTTTATTGTACGCATTGTTAAATATTTGCATTGTGTTTATTTCTGTATTTATTTTCCTATTTGTCTCCACCTGTATGTAAGCTTCGGCAGTACACATGTTACCATTTGGCATGCTAATAAAGCAGCCTCAGATCTGAACTAGAGGGAGATAGGCAGGTAGGTGTGCGCGCGCGCCTCAGGTGATTGACGTCAGCAGGTAAAGACACACTGAGCGTTAATTAAGGTTTGTGAACGCGCAGTCAGCTGACTTTCTTGGACTATGGTAGCCTTGCCGGTTGTACTCATCCGTGCCAGAAGATAAAGATGAAGGCCGCCTGCAGTCATGGTTTCCTCAGACTTTGTGTGCTTTTGTGTTTGTTTTTGTTGCTGCCCGCGTTCACGTGCACGGCTGATAAAATGGCCTTCTCCCCGTCACACATTGGGGTACTGGCGACAGGACAGAGTCGCCGGAAAAGCTACCCCAAACACAGAAACCCCAACAGTAGCGCGTTTCCCAAAAAACAGACGGAGGATCAGAGTCTGCAGTTCATGTGGAGTCTGTACAGGAAAGCAGCGAACCTCGACGGCAGGCCGAAACAACGCAAACTGTTTGGGTCCAACACCGTCAGGTTGATTCATGCATCCGTCACCGACAAGCGCTTCCATTCCTCAGCCAATGGTAAAGCACTACTCCACATCCATCCACGCACTCATTCACTTACTGCACATGCTTTCACTTCACACGTGCTGCTGTGACCGGAAGTGTCCATGACATCATATATATATATA
>JBCNYH010000010.1:10756300-10770539 GCA_039654325.1 Tandanus tandanus
GTTTTTCCTGGTAGGAATATCAGTCTGAATGTTTTCTGAAACGGGGGGAAAAAACAACACCCCCCCCCCCCCACCACCCCACACACACACACACACACACACACACACACACACACACACACACGTTTAGCCTGCATTCTGCCACTGAATGATCAGTTTGTTATTGTGCGACTTTGTCATCAGTGTCACTGGAGTTGTATCAGTTGCTCAAGCTTATAGTATGTATGAAGTGTGTCCAGTTTTAATAAAAGACCAGAAAGCACTTATTAAAAGTTAATCTCGTTCAAATCTCTGAATTAATTTCTTCATGTGTGCAAAATCTTAGGCCGGTGGCTTCTGTTTTTAACTGTTTTATGGGCAGGTGTTTGAGCTCTGTCTCAGAATGATGACGTCATAAACACCCAAGTTAGCATGAATAATAATGATTTGATAATTTCACGCCATTTATTGACATTTATTTTGGAGGTGTCGAAAGACTTAAATTAAAATCATCATTAAAATCATTGCTGACAGTGGGAAACTATATATCCACAAAGATTAATATGTTTAACTCCTGAAATACTGAAAGAAATTCAGTTTAAAGCCACACTTCTCCATGATAGCCTGGGTACTGATGAGATTCAACCTTTCAATCTCTCCAAAAATCTTACAGCTACCGGTTTGCACACAGAGTTTAATATAGAGTTTTGATTTAGATTGACTTTTAAGAGGTGCTGGACTTCTTTAAAATAACGACTGGTTTGGTTTCAGGCGATCACTCTTTCACTGTGTGGCTAAATATCAAAAGCTCAGATCGATGGCCCTTTCTATCTGATGGTATTAGTTAGTAAATAAAATGCACCTCCACTAAATGTCTATCTGTAGGTTGTTTCCAACTAGAAGTTTGTGTGGTTGCTGGTCTGTATGTTCCTAGCAGCGCAGTTGACCCGTGTCATCTTGCAGAGTTCCTGGAAAGTGACATACTCAGAAGGACTATAAGTAATTAATTAGTCTCCACCTTAAGCTGTTTTTAAACTGGGCCTTTATTTTGCCTTCAGTCATATTCAGTTACATTCTTCTGTGCACCGCAGAAAATAATTCCATTCATATGCAAATGAATTCACATCATAGTTAGATGTCTGTGTAGCTTTATGCTTTTGTGTGGATTTCTAAACGCATAAATCAGCTCTGGGCAGCACGGTGGTGTAGTGGGTAGCATGTCCACCTCACAGCAAGTAGGTCCTGAGTTTGATTCTCGGGCTTGGGCATTTCTGTGTGGAGCTCTGTTCATATTCTCCCTGTGCTTGTTTGGGTTGCCCCTGTGTACTCTGGTTTCTTCCCATAGTCCGAAGACAGGCACATTAGGCTAATTGGCTGTTCCAGATTGCCCCTAGGTGTGTGTGAATCATTGTGTGCGTGTTGCCCTGTGATGGACTGGCATGCCGTTCAGGGTGTACTCCAGCTTTTGCCCAGAGTCAGCTGAGAGAGGCTTCAGCCTCCCAATGACCTTAATAAAGGATAAAGTGGTTTGGCAAATGAATGAATGAATTAATAAATAAGTTGTCTGTTTAATTCTTGCATCACAATATAAATATAGCTATAACCTTTAAATTGCCTCTCCCTGAAGGATCCAGTGACCGGTCTTCTTCCTGCGAGTGAGGAACAGCCGGACGCCTGGGTCAGGGATAATGTCTACAGCATCATTTCTGTGTGGGCTCTAAGTCTAGCCTACAGGAAGAATGCAGATCGGGACGAGGACAAGGCCAAAGCTTATGAGCTGGAGCAGGTAGAGGACTTGATTACTTTAATGCTCCTAGACTAATCTACTCATGAAACAGTTGTACATATCTGCCAGGTGTTAAGTAATATTTGAGGTAGCACACGTTCAGAATAGTAAACACATTTCTGAATATGCAAGCAAAGTGATTCTGAGGCTGTAGGATAACCAGCTAATGTTTGATGAAGAAAGCCTAGGTCTCACATAACTGAAATGGGTGTCACTGACATATGCAGCACAGATGCTCATGTTTCTCAGGCAAGTGCATATATCTTCTGCCCATAATTTTGTGTGAGACTGCCTCCAGTATCGGCCGGAATGGTCAGAGAATAGCCACAGTATTCCTAGCTGTGGTGCTTATATATCAACCAGCTATGTGGCACCTGTGTCATGTATTTGTCAAAATGGATGTTTGCTTAATGGGGTTTCAGGTTCTGAAGATTGTGGAGGAGTCCTTTTTCCTTTTTCTCATGTCCTCGTAAACAGAGATGTCATTAGTGCTGCGTCTGCTGCTTTTGATATGTTTCGCTTGGTTCTGATGGTGTGGAGATGTTCAACCAAATGTTCAGATGGTCTTCTCTCTGTTTCTCTCATGTTCAGCTGATTGGTCTTGTGGGAGAAACATTAAAGAACTCATGCAGTGATGCATGAGGAGTCATATTATTATTATTTTTAATTATTATTCATTCATTCATTTTCTGAACCGCTTAATCCTAATTAGGGTCGCGGGGAGGCTGACGCCCATCTGAGCTGACTCTGGGCGAGGGCAGAGTACACCCTGGACAGCTCGCCAGGCCATCGCAGGGCAGAACCACACTGATGGCAACTCCATGGCCTACTCTTTACAAACGACAGCAATGGTTCTTTTTTATATGCCTCTCACCACAGACAGTGAGAGACATGGCCGGCCTTTGATCACCCAGTTAGCTGCACTGGGGGCACAGCAGTAACAACCCGTTGATGGTGGGGCTTGAAACCCCGACTTTGGGACCAGTAATCCAGCACCCTATCACTGGGCCACCACTGCCCTATTATTATTATTATTATTATTATTATTATTATTATTATTATTATAAATATTATTATTATACATTTTAAATGTAAAAATAAATTAGTCATATGTCTTAAATTGTTGGATAGAAAAATGCCATAGTAATTATTACGCTGCTCATTTCATTAATTTCTGACTATGTTGTCCTATCTGTATAAAATAAGTTAACGGCCTTTTAAAAGTGAACATCTTGGACAGTTTTGACGTTGTTAGGTATGATTTCAGCTACCGTTTTATGCTTCTAGGTCAGTGCATTCATTCACTCAGTGGTGGAAACACATGCCATGTCATTAGCCAGATTTCTACTGTAGTTTTGTGCAAAATAGCAGCAATGTAAAAATCTTGACAGAACACAATTCTAAATGGTCTGTGTTTCCTTGAGTGATGTTATGGAATGTAAAGCAGGGTTTTTTTTTCTCACGTATTGATAGTTTCTCTTCCTTTTTATAGTGAACACTCTTTGATTCCCAAAGATAGCATTTCCATTTGCTTGTCCTGTCATGTGACATTAATGTGGAAAAACCTAATTCTAGTTTTGTGAAATATTGCTTTAGGTCGAGGGTTCAAGCTTCACTATCACCGGGTTCTCACTGCTGTCCCCCCAGTGCAGCCCAGTGTCTCTCACTGTCTGTGGTGAAAGAACCATTGCTGTCGTTCGTAAAGAGTAGTGCATTGAGCTGCCGTCAGCGTGTTTCCGCCCAGCGATGGCTTGGCGAGCTGTCCAGGGTGTACTCCGCCCTCACCCAGAGTCGGCTGAGATGGGTGCCAGCCTCCCTGCGACCCTAATTAGGATTAAGTGGTTCAGAAAATGAATGGATGAATGAATAAATCACAGATTTTTTTTTTTATTACATTACCCCTAAAGATGAGATTAAAACGTAAAAATGTATATTGTGCCTTTTATTTTGAATATATGCTCGTGTATTTGTTACCATCTCTGATCTACCATCTTTAATTTTTCTCCCCTTACACACACACACCCCCATTCTAATCTTCTTTTTCTCTCTATAGAGTGTTGTGAAACTAATGAGAGGTCTACTTCAGTGTATTATGCGGCAGGTATTCCAGCACTCACTTTTTAAGGCATGAAACACACTGGCATTAAGCACTGCTTTCATAATAACAAACCTGATGATCCCCAAAGAACCTGGCAGTACTCATAGGGACATGCCATTCTCTTTGCTCTTTGTACAATTTAAGCATCCCACAATTACACGTGTCCTCTGATTAACACTGACCAGCACAGCGTTATCTAATGGGTCTGTGTGACTGACTCTTGTTTTTGATTCTCAGCTGGACAAAGTAGAGAAATTCAAGTACAGCAAGAGCACCATGGATTGTATCCATGCCAAGTACAACACACAAACTTGTGCCACAGTGGTGGGTGATACTGAGTGGGGCCACTTACAGATGGATGCCACATCTCTCTTCCTGCTTTTTCTTGCACAGATGACTGCCTCGGGTACGCTGGACCTTTTACCTGAAATCAAAATTTACCTGATTGTTCTTAAGCTTCACAGACAAAGCCAGTGTTTGATCCTGGGTCTGTTGATTTGGTTTCCATTGGTACTTGTTCCTGCTGATTATTGCCATTTGATAAAAATAAAGTAATGTTGGAGACTGGTAGAAGGGAAAATAAAGTAAGTTTAGGATGGTATTAAGAGAATACAAAAAGGAGCGAAATGTACAGAACAAACAAAATCATGACTAAAATCCTCTTTACGATACTATGTGTGTATCAAATGTTGATCCCCCTTCACACCATATTTTGAAATTACATTTAGTAGTTTGTAGATGTGGATCACTGATCCCAAAGTCAAGCCCTGATTCATGCCCCACTATCACCAGGTTGTCACTGTTGTCCCCCCAGTGCAGCTAACTGGGTTATCAAGGGCCAGCCATGTCTCTCACTGTCTGTGGGCGCCAGCCTCCGTGCGACCCTAATTAGGATTAAGAAAATGAATGAATGAATTTGTAGATGTAGATTGGTAGTATTATGCACATTTCCCCCCCTTTCATACAGAGCCTAACTAAATGTTAAATACAGGGAGCCTACTTGTGTTTTTTTTGTGTGAAATTGTTTCCTTTAACTCAGTTGCAGAGTTTTGGCTGTGGGCTTTGTTTTATATTCAACTGCCTATTTTCCACCTCAGTTGCCCTTGGCTACCATTAAAATGTTGGCTTGGTGTGTCATGACTTTTTAGTGCAAAACATTGAGAGTGAACTACAATCTCCAAATATATGCAACAAGGAAGAATTTCTGAAGGGTGAAACATGGTTAATACATCTATACGTATAGGGCCGTTAGATTGCAATATAGCTATTCATATGAATCATTTGCATAATATTAATTGCCGAGAAAATATGTTCGACTTATGAACTAACATTCACATGTTTGAGTTTAGGAAAAGCCTGTTTTAAACTTTAAACTTGAATAAATCAAGTCAAGATAATTGTTTTTGTGATTTGGATTTCTTTAGGTTTGCACATAGTGTACACCCAGGATGAAGTGGATGTGATCCAGAATCTGATGTTTTACATTGAAGCTGCATACAAAGTGGCGGCAAGTCTCCCTAAATATCTATAAACACTTACTTTATATGAATGAGTGTAAGTTGATAGTTCTTTTATCTATTAACTGGCCTTCTCTAAGCATGTGCATTTTATCTGGGCAGGACTACGGAATGTGGGAACGAGGCGACAAAACTAATCAGGGCATCCCAGAGCTCAATGCCAGCTCCATTGGAATGGCCAAAGTAAGTTTGTTTTGTGTATAAAGTTGGATGATTTTTTTTGTACACAAGACTAGATATATGCTGAACAGAAATTTTTGTGTGACACTAATATAGATTTAGGAGTTGGCTAGAAAAATCTAGCTTAGTGAACTGTGTTTTGTTTCTGTTCATACTAATTATTGTGCCAATTTTAAGACATATTATCTGCAACACATTAGTAGAAACATTGGAAAACCTTTTTTGTTACTCTAAATACTCTGTGCTACTAATATAAAGGTTCTGTTTCTGTTTTGAGCATTTCTAGCTCTGAGGGTAATTAAGCATGTGTTCCTTTTCTGGAAAAAAAAGTCAGTCATTGATTTGGAAAGAAATAAGGATTAAACCTAAAAATATATTTGATAACTAAGTACACTATAGTTATGAAGCCAAAGATTTCACATCTGGACCGGTTTTTAAATTTCAAACAGCATTTTGCTTGTTGGCGGACATGTGAAATCAACCCGCAGACCAAAGTCATGACCCTGTGGGTGTCTGAGGCATGACAAACAAAGATGATCTGTTACCACATTTTTTAAAGTAAAGCTTCGGTATTGTTACATATATCAAATCTCAAATACATTATTTAACGATTATTAGAAATAATAATGAATAAATAATAAAATAAGCCATGATATTAAAAATTACTAAGTTGGTTTTATTTTGGGACCATGCCTCTTTTACACACCACACTCTCACATGCACATTAACAGGCGTCCCACCATTGCCCCTGAGCAGCTGAGAATGCAGCTGAGTCTTGCCTAACAGAAGACCTTGTGCATTTCTCCCATGCACATATGGTGCTTTGACACTGTCACTGCTGTGCATGACCTTTTATAAACTCAGTCTGGTGCATTCTACTTTCAGTCTCCATGGGACTCCTTTCACATTCTGCCAATGAGTTCGAGCCAACTTCAGTAAATGGTGGCAGTTCCTCTTGTTTTGTGCAGTGCAATAAGAGACATTATTCTCTTTTCATTAAAAAGAACTGCCACTGAGCTTGCATCATGCTTGCACTGCAAAAATAACCAGTTCTGATTTTAATTTAGTGGTTGTTATCTTAACCTGCACAGAGTGGGTTAAAAGTTTGTATTTCTTTATGAAATGTGAGCTATGTTTAAATACTGTGTGTGAATGGAGTGTTTGTGACTGTAGGCAGCACTGGAGGCACTGGATGAGGTCAACTTATTTGGGGCCAAAGGAGGTCCCAGCTCAGTGGTCCATGCTCTGCCAGATGACATCCAGCACTGTCAGGTGAAGCCAGCATTGAATGTACTCCTAAATCTTCCTTAGTACTGCTCTAGTGATTTTATTACTTAAAGTATTATCTCAGCTTTTAACCCAAATTCTATCTACTGCCCCTGTCGTGGTTTAAGTTTTGTATATTTGGTTTATAATGATCTTATAATTTGGTGCGTCCTTGCTCCAGCACGCCATTGCCGTGTAGGCCATGCCTAAGCTATCAAATTTTTTCATCATGCCAATTTTAGAAAAGAGTCAAAACACTCCAATGAACAAAAGCGATAAATCTGCTGAAGAGTTTTCACATACAACTGGAAAATAAAAAGATCCTTTAGAATTGAGGCTTCTTAGAGATTTGTTAAAATGCACAGTGTTCCCTTGGTTCTGGATGCTGAATGATTATCTGTCTGTGTAATCCCACTGGACAGAGGATTTTGTTCAGGGATTAATAACCTGGGTATGGTTTAAAAACGCTGTAGTAAACAAGTAGTGTGACAGCAGCTACTTTCATTATGTCCAGTCCATTCTTAACTCCATGCTGCCCAGAGCATCCACATCGAAAGAAGTGGATGCTGGTGTTCTTGCCATTATCTCGTATCCAGCCTTCGCTGTCGAGGACATGGAGTTAGTCAACATCACCAAGGAGGAAATCATTTCCAAATTACAGGTTGGTGATCTGTAGTTCATTTAAGCATGCAAATTAGGGTTATATTTTGAATATAGCTGACGTCACTTTGCTTTTTGTTCTGTAGGGGAGATATGGTTGCTGTCGATTTCTCAGAGATGGCCATAAAACACCTAAAGAGGTAAAATATTAGGAATTCCCCATCATGAATACGTACAATTTATTGAATAAGTATTGTTCCGATCAGAAACAGAAATGGGAATTAATAGTATCTCTGTTTACATACCCAAACATATTAGTTAAATAATAGTAGCTGTTATTATGACATGTCCTCTCGGTGTCCACAGGATCCAAATAGGCTGTATTATGAATCTGCAGAGCTGAAGTTGTTTGAAAACATTGAATGTGAGTGGCCTCTCTTCTGGACCTACCTCATCCTTGATGGAATCTTTCTAAACAACCAAGAGCAGGTAAAAAACATCTAGGATTCTTAGAGATGATTTAAAAAAAAGCAATTGTATTAAATATGTTATCTGCAGAACATCAAGTTTTCTCCCCTTTGTCTTTGCCAATTCCCACCTAGCGGTCAGGTCTCCCCAATCATACAGCAGCTACCCCCCAGGGATGTAATCAGTCTGATATCTAAACCAGACAGCAGTATCTTTTTTTTATTGCTACTCTTGCTGTGTTACAAGGTAGAGTAACACACTGAGGAAAGCTATATCTTCGTAATAATAATATATTCTGCATCCATGAGCTCACAGATGCCCATAATTGGCTAATGATATTGTCGTTGAGGGGTGAGGGAGTATGCCACATCTCATATTCATAGAATATGGCCAGTTTTGTTCTTTTTGACTCCTGGCCATGGATGGTTATGACATTTTCAGGATTTCAGGATTGTGAGCAAGTTTTTATTCTGCTCCAGTTCCTGATTATACCTTTAACAGGTGTTGCGATCTGAGACAGAACGAGTAGGTTGATTAGCTGAGGGTATCTCTTCTCTTTATCGCAATTAAGGTTAGTTTCTTACTGCCTGTGTGAAGTGTCTGCATGTTGTTCTTCTCCAGTTTCTTCCACCTTCTTAAAACATACTGGTAGATCAGTTGGCTACACTGAAATGTCCAAAGGTGTGAATAAGAGTGTGAATGAATGGTGTAATGTGACTGACTGGCATCCTGTCCATGGCTCCAGATCTAAGATGACTCTGATTAGGCATAGTGGTTACTGAAGATGAATGCAGGGGAAGAAATATTCAGTCTTGGTAAATACTGCTGTTTTTGGAATGATTCATATCAGGTGCAGGAGTACAGGGAGGCACTGGAAGCTATACTAATAAAACAAAAGGATGGGATACGTCTGCTACCTGAACTGTACAGTGTCCCTCCTGATCGGGTAAGGTTCATTTATTTGGCATGGTTTTACAGTGGCAGTAAAATATTTGTAGAAACTTTGCTAGATGTGAGGATTAAACAATATTCTCCTAGGCAGATGAGGAGTATATGAATCCTCATTCTGTTGAGAGGATCCCTATGGGCAAATGCCCTCTGAAGTGGGGTCAATCACTGTACATTCTGGGAAATCTGTTAGCAGAGGTAAGGTCACACATCTTGAGACTCCACATCTTGAGAAAAAGGCCTCGATTTATGACTGGCAGTATTACATCTTGTTGTTGTAAATGTAAATTTCAGGGCTTCCTGGCCCCTGGAGAAATAGACCCACTCAACCGCAGATTCTCTACCATCCCCAAACCTGACGTGGTTGTCCAAGGCAAGTTCCATTGTCAACTTCAGTAGTTTCCTATATTACAATTTCTTCTGATGTTCTAAGCCTTGGCTGTTTGTTTATTTATACTTGGTATTTTGTAGTGTGCATTCTGGCAGAGAATGATGAAATTAAGGCATTGCTTCTGAAGAACGGTATAGCGGTAGATACAGTGGCAGACATCCACCCCATTAGAGTGCAACCTTCGCGAGTTCTTAGTCACATTTATGCCCGACTAGGTATGATCCATTCAGTACTATAAAATCATCCCAACAGTTCAGATCACTATAATTGATTCATTTGTATTTTTTCTTCTAAAGGACGTAACCAGAGGCTAGGGCTGACCGGTAGGCCATGTCGCCGGATTGGTGTATTGGGGACATCCAAGCTTTACATCATCCGCAACACTATTTTTGCCTTTACACCTCAGGTACTGAAACAAGGAACACAATTGGTTATATGGCTTATTTTTAGTTTTTTTCATTTTTTAATCTATTTATGTAAGAAAGATTATGGCAATTGACAATCAGTGATTTTTCCCCTTTCATTTCCCCCCTTCTTTTTTTCTGGTAGTTTATTGATCACCAGCAGTTTTACTTGGCCCTTGATAACAGGATGATTGTGGAGATGCTGCGTACTGACCTTTCCTACTTGTCCTCTCGCTGGAGAATGACTGGCCGGCCGACTGTCACCTTCCCTGTGTCCCAGACCATGCTCAGTGAGTGGGACTGATGTTCATATATTATTCTACACCAGTGCAGTCAAGGGTTTTTATACATTTAAAGTTTATTTAGGATTCTTTGCTCAAGGCAAACAAATGCGAACAAACAAATGTGTAAACAAATAATATGCCCATGCAGATTTCATGGTTGCCAACTTTTTAATGGATGTTGAATAATTATTTGGCCCCCGATGACCTTGACATTTAGGGATGTGGCCCACAGTAAGAGTTGGACACCCCTGCTTTAAGGCAAATATAGAAAAAAGATTTACCTTAATTACTTTGCAAAACAGACAATCTTTGCTGGCTGTGCCTTCCCATTCAATCATTTAATAAATATGAAATAAATAAAATATTTATTAAATATTATGACATGTATTTTCCCCCCAGTTTTGTTGTTCCAGATACCTGTATGGGCTTCCTTCATATGATCCAGTTTCCTCCCTATGTCAAAGACATGTCGATTAGTTCAGCTGGTTACTCTTAAGTGGCCATAATCATGAATGTGAATGGCTATCCTCTGTATAATATCCACTCACCCAATATCTGCAGGGATTGGCTCTAACTTACGCATGACCCACAAAGCATCAGTGATGTTGACAATGAATGAATAAATACATGGATACCGACTAGCTTGAAGGTTTCCTAGGCATTAGAGGGAGACATGTTTCCTCGAGTCTCATTTTCCCCAGTGGAAGAGATACTAGGTATATGAAATGTTGTAACCTTTTTCCTTTCAGCTGAGGACTACACAGACTTGGACCCTGTAGTACTGGCCACTCTGAAGAAACTACAGGATGGCTACTATGGAGGAGCAAGGTAAGAGCAAAGCTGTGTGATATTTACTGTAACAAACCTTTTCTTTTAGTATGTTTTATCCAGATGTTTAATCTTTTCTCTCTTTTTAGGATACAGACAGGAAAATTGTCAGAGTTCTTAACCACATCCTGTTTTGCTCATCTGAGCTTTCTGGATAGTGGAAAGCCACGCTCTAGCAGTCTTAGCTGGAGCAGGGATGAGGAGGATGAATACAGCTTTGATAGTGAGAGCACTATGCATGGTCTCAATATTAGTGATGGTAAGGACAAACTCACTGAACACTTTGAAGACTTGTTTAAACACTAGTCTGGTGTTTCTTATGTCCTTAAATGTTTTTTCATGCTATGAAATTAAATAATCATTCATTGTTTGTGTTCATGAAAGTATAATTCTGAATATTTCCTTCAGTGTCCTGGTGCACCTTTTATTACACGCTAATATATATTTCAAAAATGTAACTTGTTTACTGCGTCAGATAATGCACAGCTGGCACTGTATAGGTGAAGAATGCATTTCCCTTTATCGAATGTCTAGATAAAGATCTGAAATTTAGTCGAATAATTTGATGGTTTCTATTAGCGGAAGTATATATGTGCATATCGGTCCAGTTTTCCACTGAATGAAACAGCAATCACAGTGTATCTTTTCATCCTCTCAGATGGCGATGATTTTACACAGTATTTGGATCAGCTTTTAGCAACAGCAGTGCCTCAGAGGGGTGTGAGAGCAGAGAACAAGGCCAGTGGGCTCTGCCGCTTCAGGGCTGCAGCCAATCAAACAAGAGAGATGGTGTCTTTAGTCAACAAGGCCAAAGATCTCCAACTGCATAGTGAGCATTGCTATTACTTATTGTTGCCCATACAGTTTGTCTGTGCATTTCATCTTGGTCATTTTTGATTTTACTATTTCAGATGTGCAAATGTATCTGCCTACCAAGCTCTTCCGATCCCCCCAACCATCTCTTAATTTAAAAGACTCATCTGTACCAGAACCAAGAAAGGTATACACACACTCATTTATACACAAAGGATGAAATCGAAAGATTTTTCAAGTTATCCTAGTTATTTTCTAATTCAGGGTTCAGAGATATTTGTGTCGTCCGATTTAAACCTGCCCCGAGGTGCTGATGGTGCTATAGATTACATGGCTTTGGCCCAGCTGCTTAAGGATACACAGGGACTCCAAGACCAGGCTGACATCTTATACATCCTCTTCAAGGACAAGTCAGCTTTCATCTTTTTTTAAAATCTGTATTTAAATAATTGTGTCTGCAGTAATGTGTGTGTGTGTGTGTGTGGATGGGGTGTTAAAAGTTGAATTACATGCATTGTTGATTAATGTATTCTTAACCTATTAAGTGTTAACAAGCTTCCAAATGAAAATACAGTAATGGGAGTATATGTGTGTGTGTGTGTGTGTGTGTGTGTGTGTGTGTGTTTTTAAGGGGGATGGATTGGGACACACAGCTCCATGGAACAGGCACAACAGTGCACAGGCTGCTGTTGGGGCTGTATGAAAAGGCAGGAGACCTGCGCTGCTGGGGCCTCGTCCGTATGATCTCTGGCATGCTACGTAAAAAAGTGGAGGAGCTTGACTGGGTGAGTCTGCATTACTCTATCAGTTGGTTCTCAAAGATTTGCTCTGTGTTAAATTTTAGCTTAGGGCTGAGGTTGATCAGTGATACTCTGTATGTTGTGCTATATAGGATGTGGAAAGTGAGGTATGCCACTCTTTGTGTGGGTGTGTTTTTGTAGGCCTGTTCTGATTTGCTGGCTCATCAGAAGCACTTAACAGTTGGTTTACCTCCTGAACCAAGGGAAAAGACCATCACTGCGTGAGTCAGCTGTTTCAATATTACCGTTCACACTTGAACTCTTACTCCTTGGTTTAATCAGTCTATGGTCTGTGTATTTTATGTATTAAAAATAGTATTTCAGCATTGTGTATAATTAACATGGTGTTTGATTTTTGTGTTGCCTCAGACCAATGCCACCTGATTTGCTGGCTAAACTTATAGATGAGGCCAGTGAAAACAACATAACAATCTCCATCCTTACCCAGGTCAGAATACATTTATACCTTAAGGACATTTAGAATTTGCATAACAAACAAGAGCACCTGGAGTGCAAACCTCTGCCAAGCTTAGCAATACCCTCAAAGAACTAATGTTAAAAAGAATTTTTTAGGGGGGTGGGGGGCAGGTGTCCCACCTTCATGTGACTTAACGTCCTACTGACTTAGCTTGGGTTAGGTGCAAATCGAGTGCTTAATATTTTGCCGGTGTGAGTCATGGATAAGTTGGCCTGCTAGGTCTTCATGCATTATGTATGTAGGTTTAAATATTCAGGACGTTCTGAATATTTATGAGCAGTACTTAGCGATCAGCCAATGCAGGACCGCACACAGACACACCTCTGCGTGACGTGACGTGAAGCTACGTGCACGATTCGTTAGCTCCGCGGAGTTTTGTTTTGCTTTGCTTATAACAATGTCAAGGCCGATTGTGATGTTCACATGTGCTTCATTGATTAGAAAAAATTTTTTTCGGTCTTTAAAATGCAATTTCTCGAAGAGCATAGTCAGAAGTCAACAGCCATTAGAAAATACCAACCATAAAAAACATGCCGGAAACATAGCAAGGCGTTCTGACAAGAGTATCACAGGCACGGGCAACCGGTCTAGTTGGAACTGCCAGCTGCTCCTCAATTACTAGCCTGCCTTCAGATGTGAAAAGGATAGTCACCAGTTAGTGAAAAATGTGTGAATGTGGAAACCAACACTAAAAACAAAGAACTCCGTTGTCATGGCTCAGCTAACACAGTTTGTATGCAAGCTGCAGCCCAAATTCATTTATAATAATACTGTGGGATTTGATAAAATATTGTCATTTATTTTAGAGCACACATGTAATGACAAGAAAGATATTTTGTGCATTTAAATTTTTTAAAGCAATTTTCAGAATTTTATACACTATTGAAAAGTACAGAGCCCCTAAAGGGACATGGGTAAAAAAAAAAATAAAGGTTAGGTTTCTCATGCGCACGAGAAAGTTTCACGTGCGCACGAGAAAAGGGACATGGTAAAAAAAGAAAAAAAAAAAAAAAGGATAGGTTTCTCGTGCGCACAAGAAACCTATCCTTTTTTTTTTCCCCCATGCCCCTTTTCTCGTGCGCACGCGATAGTTTCTCGTGCGCGCGAGAAAGTATCCCGTGCGCACGAGAAACCCATCTTTTTTCTTTTTTTTTTTTCATGTCCCTTAAAATTAAAAAAAAATTACAAATTTTTGATGCATAATTTGGTATTTTCTTGTTTTTATGGCAAATGTTTTATATGTACAAGAGCTGACTTTCCGTGCTGAAAATGGCACCAAATGCTGTTCCGAGGCATACAAAATTTGACATTTTTCACAGGCCCAAGGTGCTGCTCCATGCCACGGTGTTGTTGCCACTGCAATTTCAGTAACAGAAATATTTTCACCTTTCACCCATGA
>JBCNYH010000010.1:10770712-10795371 GCA_039654325.1 Tandanus tandanus
TTTGTGTGTGTGTGAAAACCCACACAAAGTTTTTGGGTAGTCCTGCTAACAAAAATGAACAGTTGGTAAAACATAACCTATCGGTGGATTATAAGATTCAGTATGCATTTTTCAGAATGAAGTTAAATAAAAAACTGTGTGCATGTGACAGGAGATTATGGTGTACTTGGCAATGAACATCAGGACACAGCCGGGTCTGTTCAGTGAGATGTTCAGGCTGAGGATTGGCCTCATCATTCAAGTCATGGCTACTGAACTGGCCCAATCTCTTAATTGTTCAGGTACTACAAGCTTAGAGTGACTGAAGAAATTTCATTTCACATGTTCTTTATCACAGTCATTTATTCATTTTGTCTATTTTTCAGATGAGGAAGCCACAGAAAGTCTGATGAGTTTGAGTCCTTCTGAGTTGAAGAATCTTTTACATCACATCCTCAGTGGCAAAGAGTTTGGTGTGCAGAGGCATGGTCAGTTACTTCCATTATGCTCTCTTATGCAAGCTGCCGCATGCAAGAAGGACAAGCCAAAAACGTTTTGTTTTCAGCTTCAGCATTCTGTCTGTGATGAAATATAATTAAAAGTAAATTTAAATCTTTAAGAAATGTTTTTATTTGCTTTATTCCATACCATCCCCACCATTTCTGATCTGGGGTTTACTTTACGTAGGGAGAGTAGGCTGTAGCCTGGAGTGTTGGCTGGAGTTTCAGCTTTCGAAAGATTAAGGGAATGCTTAAATTATTATTATTATTATCATCATTATTATTTTATGTAAATTTCTGTTTTTTTTTCTTATTCAGTCAATCTGTATCACTTTTCTTGATAATAAGAAGTTGCTGGGAAACCCTTTTGACTAACTCCATCAAGGCACTTTGGACTGATTTACCTTTAATTATTCATGAATGTTTGTTTCTTTTATTTGTACATCCATGATGTTTTCTTGTAGTTTTATTTATCCATTGCCATTAATTACTCTTTACTTTTTGTGTTCAGCAGATAGTGGTGTGAGTCCTGCTATCTCTATCCATGAAGTTGGCCATGTGGGTGCAACTAAAAGTGAGCGTGCTGGCATCAGCAAACTGAAGAGTGATATGAAGCTGGTAAGTAATTACTTACAAGCAACATGAACGCTTTTTATGAACCGAGCACTTTAACTTCTCACTGTAAGAGAACTTTAACTTCTCACTTTAATTTCCTCTGTTGCATGAGAGGTAAGAATAAGCTGTGTCTCCATTTGCAGCTGGAAGACAGGAGATTGTCTTGGTCGGCACAGAGTCAGGTGAAATGTCAAATATGCTGTGCTCCAGTCTGGCTTAATTTGGAGCAATCACCCAATTTTCAGATTCACTGTAATGACTAATGTTTGCAGTGATCAGTGTACTAATAATAGTGTCATAAAATGATACATAATCACAATGGATAATTTATTATATGAGGTAGCTACAGGGATCACAGTAGTGGTTTTTGGGGCTGCATGGTAGTGTGATGATTGTGAGGTCTGTCTGATACTGGACAGAACAGATTCTCTTCCCGCAGAATTATATTGGAAAAGCTGATCCTTACACTATTTATTTTTCTTTCCTTTTCCATAGACGTTTTCAGCACATTCCTTTGACATCGACCACACAGACCCTGTTGTAAGTTACAGTATAATATTTAAATTCTTTCTTGTTGTATATTTCTGCTTGGCTGAGGGATTTTTTTAAATAAAGACACTGGTTAACTGGTGGGTCAGGAAATGCTGTTAAAATGACATATTTTACAATGTTCTTGTCATTGTTGGAATTGTCCGAACATCACTTCTTTTATGTTTTTGCCTTTTATTTTGGTGTTTCTAACATGCATATGTTCTTTTATGTGACTTCTGAAGCACCGTCTCACTTCAGTCGAGTCGATTGATGGCTCTATGAGTGTGAGTGTTCCTGTTGCAGTGGATAGCCGGCAGGGCCAGTGGATTCGCAGGAGGAGGCTGGACGGAGCCCTCAACAGAGTGCCAGTCGGCTTTTATCAGAAAGTCTGGAAGATTCTGCAGAAGGTTAGCAGCTTTACAACACATCAGCCATGTTTACATGCAAAGATTTGCCCAGTATGAATGAATTAATTGTGATTCCAAATGTGAGGATCCTAAAGTGGGTCATCTGTCTCCGTCTATATGCTTGCTGCATCTAAATCAAAGTTATGTGCGTGTGGAGAGCAAGGATTTAATGTCATTATTAACTTAACAATGAGAAGGGCATGTCCATACAGCATTGGGGCTTATTGAGCTCTAAATTCTTTACATTTCAGCAAGATCTAATCCAAATGTATTTACTGAACAGACAGTGAGAAGAAGTGTTTGTGACAACAAGAATATTGCTCAACATTTCATATTTGCCCAATAATCGGTAGCCATAGTACTCTGGCTATGTGACACTGTAATGCACACATTATTCAACCTATAATACTTTTACTCATTTTCTAACTTTACCGATATGAAAAGCCACTGTCTGAAATATAGAGGTGTTTGTGAACCCTTTAGAACTCTCTGTATTTATGCATAAATATGACCTAAAACATCATTGGATTTTCACAGACATCTGAAATGTAAATATACTTGATAACAAGTACAAAAGTGATGTACTTGATAATTTGTTGGTCACATATTTTTGAGACATTTCACAGAAAGTGGGCATAAAAAGGGTAGTTTTCAAAAAGGTCTCATTATAGTTTCTCTTTTAAATATTACTTTGATAATATGATAATAATTTTTGATTTATAAAATAAAGTACCCATGTAAGCAAGGCTGTTGTAGTAGTCTTCATGGTGTCTAAGTTTTTTCAAAGGAAATTCTCTCTCTCTCTCTCTCTCTCTCTCTCTCTCTCTCTCTCTCTCTCTCTCTCACATAGTGTCATGGACTGTCGATAGAAGGTTTTGTGCTCCCATCATCCACTACAAGAGAGGTTTGACCCTAACTCAGTCTGTTGTTTGGGTATTCATTGTAATAAATGACACCAAAGATACATATGGATTTGTTTCAGTGTTATAAACAGAATTCTGTTTGTGTCTGTATGGCAAGGCCCGGGGTAAAGCGAATCGCACTGACATATGCATGAAAGAAATACAATAAAGCTTTGCCACTTACAAGAAAATTTTTGTGTTTTCTCTTATGCTTTTCCTCTCCAGATGACGCCAGGTGAGATTAAGTTTGCTGTGCATGTGGAGACAGTACTGAACAGAGTACCTCAGCCCGAGTACAGGCAACTGCTAGTGGAGGCAATCCTGGTGCTCACCATGCTGGCTGAGATTGATATCCAAAGCTTCGGAAGCATCATCCATGTGGAGAAGATTGTCCACATTGCAAATGACATGTTCTACCAAGACCAGGTACTTGTTTGTGTATTTCTAGATGTAACACCATGAGTCCACCATATGTCTATTATGGAACTGGTTTAAATAAAGTGGAAGTTGCAGCAGGGTACAAGGGTTTTAGGTACACACACTTCACTTTACAAAGCTGTATATTATTATTATGATTTTTTTTAACAGCAGCTAGTTTTACTGGTAGACAATTAAAAGTCAGTTTTAATATGGACTGAAGATCTGTACATGACAAATAAGAACTCAGACAGGTCAGGTTTTTCTTTCTGGAGTGAAACCATAATATTTCAGCTGATAGGAGAGTGTGACATAATTTTACTGCAGTACAGTCCAACTAATTACAATTTATGTGTGTCTGTAGAGAAAGGTGTGTATGTTGTGGAAGTCTGGGACATGGGGCATGAGTATATGGTAAAAATTAGGGCAGTCTGTGTGTTTAGTGATGCTTAGTTTATCCATAAGTATGCAAGCTCTAAGGGGACGTGCAGTCATACATTTTTCCCCGAGGTAACTAGTTAATCATGTAATATTCTCTGTAAAACACAGGTTGTTTTCCTGAGATAACGAGTTAATATCATTTGATTTGCTGTGATTTCCAGTTAGTTATGTAATTTTCCTGGGATAATAAAGGTTGTTTTCCTGTGATAATGGTATAATTTTCTCAAAATCTCAATTATTTTCTTTCAATGATAATGACTTAATATGAGACCTAGAGACAACAAAACATAGTGTAGACTTTAACAGTGGGCAACATCATGCCTGAGGAGCAAGTGTATAGTTCTCTGCATCACACTTCTCTTTAATCAAGTCCTCATACAGGCTGAAATAACTTGTTGCCTTACTATAAATAACTCGTTATGACAAGACATTAAAGAGGAAAAAATGTATGCATGCACGTCCGCTTCGGGCTTTTTTTTTTTTGTTTGTTTTTATGATCATTTTTGGAAGTTGTGACCCGCTCCAGCATAGTACGGATTAAGTCGTAAGGTAGTGTTTTGAGAAAGACCCACAGTAAGTTGAAAATGGCTTACCTGGATGAAAATGTGATAGCGCCAAAAATACATCCTTTAAAGCATAATCTTCAATATGACCAAGTTCAAATATCCATAAACACAATCTATCCATGCTAAAATGCTTGTTTATGAAAGGGTTCCATGCCCAAGTTGTTGTAAAACAATGGAAATGCAAGTTCACTTCATCTTTGAGCATGGGTAAGAAATGCGATCTTACTGCAGAAGAAAAGACTCAACTTGTCAAGGGTCTGAGCAAGAAGGAGACTACAAATACCATAGCGAAGAAATTGAATCAAGTCTCGAATCAAATGTGAGGCTGCAAAACGACCTTTAGCCACTAGCAAGAGCATTTTTGATGCGGTTGGACTTGAAGATTTGCCTAGGTCTACTAAATGTAGGGCCTTAAAAACGAATGGAATAGGCTAAACGATACATGAAAGCCAATTTTTCCAAAGTTATATTCACCGATGAGTGCCGGGCAACCTTGAATGGACCAGATGGGTGGGCATCTGGCTGGATAACAAATGGCCATTCAGCCCAAACTCGTCATTACAACGTCAGCAAGGTGGTGGTGGTGTTATGTTCTGGGCAGCCATTGTTGACAATGAACTTTTTGGTCCATTTCGGGTTGAAGATGATGTGAAAGTGAATTCTGAGGGTTACTGTAGTTTCCTAAAGAAGAATTTCCTTCCATGGTGGAAGAAGAAACCAACAAAGGTGAGGAAGACCCTAGTTTTCATGCATGACAATGCACCATCACATGCTTCTCGGTATTCCCAAGACTGGTTGGCCTCTCAGGGCTTGAAGGATGATCGTATTATGAATTGGCCCGCCTGCTCACCTGATCTCAATCCAATTGAGAACTTGTGGTCCATAATAAAGAAGATAATATACTGAGATGGCAAGCAATACAGTTCCAAAGACCAGCTTTGGGATGCAGTCGAGGGCTCAGCATGCAGTGTTAATGGTGAGATGATCAGAAACTTGAAAAAATCTGTTGACCAGTGACTTCTGACCCTTGTTGAACGAAAAGGAGGTTATATTGGACACTAGAGAAATATCGAAATTTTGAACGGATTATTAACATTTTATGTTTTATTTTGACTACAGTTGTACAATAAAAATAAAATTTGTTTAATTTTAAGTACTGTTATGGAGAAATGTATTATTTATTATAAATAAAACAGTTACAGGTTGCTTAATTATCATTTTTAATAAATTACATGCTCTTATCACCAACTAGCATAATAATTTAGCACACCTAGTTTTGAAGATTTTTTTTGTTCATTTTAAAAATTACACAATTTTATTTGAAAGCATAATATTGACCATGAATATAATGAAATATCTACATACGTGTGAATAATGAAAATAATCTTCAAAGCGGTTTTCAAAATAATTACAAAAATGTAACTTACATAATTTGTCACACAGTGTAATCATGTATTATACCTCATTTTGAAGCACATTAAATTCTCTTTGCAAATTTATCAATATCTCAGTATGTCAAATTTTCTACTTAGTCCGTATTATGCTGGAGCGGTCACAATTGCTTTTGTTAAATGTAGAACTGTTTCCTGTGTATGAGCATACCATTTTTACCATCATAAACAGACCCTCATAACACTTAAAATTCACTTTCAATTTAAAACTTTCACTCTTTCTCTCTCTTCTTTCAGAAAGCTCTTAATGCCGAAGAAAGCATTTTAGTGAGAGACACGTCCACTGGCATCTGTCGGCTCCTGTACGATAGCGCACCCAGTGGCCGCTTTGGCACAATGACATACCTCACAAAGGCAGTAGCTACTTATGTACAGGACTTTCTTCCCAGTGGCTCATGTGCTTTGCAGTAATGTACCGTCTTAAGTGTAGAGAGATCATGGTTTTAAAGATGTCAGAGTAACTCTCATCAGTTTAGGTCATTATATATAAATATTTAAACATTTCATGACTTTCAGGCAGTAAAGTGTTGCACTGATCGAGAAGATGGTTGTTTTCATGGCCGTTGTGAGTGACTTGAAACTCTGAGTGCATTTAACCGCATGTGTAAATTCATTCATTATATGGATTAATGTTTGTTTGCTGATCAAATTTCGATGAGGTTGTTTGCATGAAAGTGTGGTTGTCAGTGCGTATTTCTCAGAGAAAGAGGAGATGACTTCTTTTCAGTTTGTGTTTTTTAACACAACAGACTCAAATCATAAGATTGACAAGGGAATATTTTATGAATGGAGTTTAATTATCCCCCCAGCAACAATCTTATTTCAATTATTTCAGCATAATCAGCATAATAATTTCTTTTTTGAAGAAAATATTTTAAACATAATATGGAAGTTAGTAAATAATTTGTAAGCATTAAAATGTTTTTCATATGTCCATTCATTCATTTTCTGAACTTCTTAATCTTGATTAGGGTCGCAGGGAGGCTGGCACCCATCTCAGCCGACTCTGGCGAGGGCAGAGTACACCCTGAACAGCTCCCCAGGCCATCGCAGGGCTCTTTTCATATGTGCTAAAATAAAAAATACATATATATGTTGTGATGTTTGAAGTACTGACTTGTTTTAAAATAATTTATTTGTAGTTTATTATATTTAAATAGTAAGTTACAGGAAATGGGAAGAGATTTTAGGAGAGGATTTTGTGTGCTTAAATAATCAGTTAATAAATGTTCATATTGCAGTGTAGCACAAGATAGGATTTCCTGTTTGGAGTCATATTTTGATTATGCATGATGCCATAATGTAAGACGACTGTAATTCAAATGAAAAGAAAGTTAAAGAAAAGGGTTTTTTTTGTGAGTGTATTTCATGTGTGCCACCCTGAGAATCTCCACTGGATGTCACTGTGATTCACTTCTGAAAAGCAGACAAAAATGGAATGTCCTGGTTTGATGAAATGTTTTTCTGTCAGTAATATGCTTTTATAAACCTGCTTTAAGAAAACAAATGCTCTGTATTTTACTATAGGGACAGGGAAATTATTCATAATTGGCCATGAAGTTTACATGATAAAAAGGAAATAAAAATGTCACAGAACAGAGCTGAATAAATCATTTCAATGTTTCAATTACCAGTGAGCAGAGACCACTGACGAGAAGATACTTTTATTTAAATCCTATGAAAAACCTTTACCTGAGGTGATGAAATGGATGCAGGTGATGCTGATCATCAAAGTGCTGATTTGAAATTGGCAGAAATAGTTTTTTTCCCATGATAAATGTAGAGGTGGTGGGGTGTCCTTCAACGGATTTTGAATGATATTTATAAATAAGGTTTTCTCCTTTTCACAATGCTTTATCTTCACTTCTGCCAGAGATGTGAAACATAAAAAGAGAAATATTTTGGTTCAAGAAATCTTATAGTTTATAGAACCAAATTGTAGAAAATCTTACAATTTCACCAACTGATATGACTTCCCACGCCATCACTCATGTATATGAATTTGAACACTGCCCAGCCGAAAAAAGTTACCATCTGGATATAAATAAGCAAACACATTCATTCATTTTTTTTAAGCCGCTTAATCCTAAATAGGGTTGCGGTTAGGCTGGCGCCCATCTCAGCCGACTCTGGGCGAGAGCAGGGTACACCTTGAGCAGCTTGCCAGGCCATTGCAGGGCAACACACACACACAACCACTCACACTTGCACCTAGGGGCAATTACAACTACAGTGCATGTTTTTGTACTGTGTGAGGAAACCGGAGTACTCGGGGGGGGGGTACTCCACACAGTAATGCCCGAGCCCGGGACTTGAACCCAGGCCTTCTTTGCTAACCACAGTGCCACCGTGCCGCCCCTACGCAAACACATAAGAGCCTTTAGTCAGATTATAATTGCAGTGATTAATGTCTCACATAGCATCAATTCAATTAACCTTAACTGATGCAGTGAGTAGCTTCTCCTTTCTTAAACTTCCATGTAAAGACAATACATCTTGACCAGACTCGTGATCGGAGACTAATCGTGATCAGAGATCATTTAAACACTAAAATTGAACTGGAAAAAGTTGACAGATCAGACGGCATGGTGGCACAGCAGGTAGCATGTCTATCTCACAGCAAGAATGCCTGGGTTCGATTCCCGGGCTCGGGCATTTCTGTGTGGAGTTTGCTTGTTCTCCCTGTGCTTGCATGGGTTTCTTCCAGGTACTCTGGTTTTCTCTCACAGTCCAAAAACATGCTTAGTTGGTTAACTGGCTTTTTCAAATTGCCCCAGGTGTGAGAGTGTGAATGGTTTGTGTGTGTTGGCCTTGTGATGGCCTGGCGAGCTCTCCAGGATTTACCCTGCCCTTGCCCAGAGTCGGCACCAGCCTCCCTGCGACCCTAAATATGACTAAGCGGCTTAGAAGATGAATGAATAAATGAAGTTGACAGATCACATGGCTATGTGTAAGTGTAGGTAAGAGCATTTCCACATGCACACTGCAAGAAGTCATAACAAGACTGGGACTAAACAGCTGTCTGACTATGAATAACTCATTAGTGAGAAAAATTTGAATAAATAGCTTCACTTTGTTAACTTCACTGTACAAGCCTCTGGAGGCAGTGTTGAAATGAACTGGAGTGGCTTCAGTTGGTCATGTTGAGGCTCAGCAACATTATTTGGCAATAATATAAGGTTATATGACAATCTGAATGTACTGAATGACGAGGTTATCCCATCAGTTGAGTTTTTTATCTTTAGTATGAGGAAGGTACTGTGATGTGCTGATTTTCGTTCCACAAGAAATTGTGTGTGTTTGTCTGTCCGCAGTCCATGAGTGAGCGCTCGGTCCTAGTAAGTTATTACCTTTCACGTGAGCTATATATTGTTCATGTTATTATTACTAGACATTTGAGAGCTTATGGAAATTGTACTAAATGTAAAGTAATATTACGACAGTCATTACATTTACATAGACAGGACCTCTCTAATAGATCTAACGCCAGGTTCTAATTAGATAACTAGAAGTTCAACTTCATCTTCAAGTTAGACAGAGCATACGTGTGTACGAGTACCCATAACACGCGAAAGGTCAGTGAACGCATGTGTTCGCTCCAACAGACATTGCGGTTCAGGGAGCATGAGAAATCATTTTGACACTTTTTCAATTATTGATCCAAAGGTCGGGATTCAAGACCCAGTCCCACCAATTCCACTGTTGAGCCCTTGAGCAAGGCCTTTAACCCTCATCTGCTCAGTTATAAAAATTGGATTTAAAAAAAAATGTGAGTGACTCTGGAAAAGGGTGCCTGTCAAATGCCATAACTGTAATTATGATTGAAAGTCTTTGGGATGTGCTGGAGAATAATTTACCGAGTGGTTCGGCTCTTATAAATTCTCAGCTTATAAACTTGTACAAGTATAGACGGGAAAAATTATCATATTGCGTAACATTCTTGAAATAATGGCACAATGAATGTGCACCTAACCAAAGCTAAAGGTGGTTCAATTAAATATGAATTTATTTATTTATTTATTTATTGTTTTTGATTGGGCAGTGCATGTATGGTTGTCCCAGTGAGTGGAATACATGTCACTTTTCAGCTTGGTGAGATATTTGGCCAGTGCTTACAAAAGTGCTGCTGTTTTTTTAAAACGGTAGAAAATATTTCCTTTTGAGGTTAAGGGTAAAATTTGAACATGGTGTTTGGTGTAGTACATGGTTATAAGCTTTTTCAGTTATAAAATATAAGTGAAATGAAATGGCCCACAAGGTTAGTAATACGTGTGTGTGTGTGTGTGTGTGTGTGTGCTTCTGTGCGTGTGCATGTGCGTGTGTGGTTGCATGGCTGGAGGCCCCTGGTGGACTCAGGTGTCACTGCCACACGTTTAATGACAACAGATATGGCATGATGGATTTGCCAGGAGAGTTTGGATGAGAAAAACAGACAGGGACGAGTGGAGACTGAGCTAGCAGACAAGAAAGAGTGAGAAAGACGTAAGTGTGACTTTACATTTGTTTGTGTGTGTGTATGCCAGGGAATGGGGATTGCTTCATACCAAATGGACGAACCAGGGAAGGAGGTGCTGGTGTGTGTGTGTTTAAGCTGAGTTATGGACTATGGTGTCGTGCAACAGATTGAGGAGAGCTTCAGGTCAGCAAGAGGACATGAACAAATGCACCATGACAGAGTGTGTGCAAGTGACGCAGTCAAATATAGATCATTAATCTAAAGAACAGGTACATCTACATGGGCTGTATGCCCCCTGCTTGATTATATATGCTTTTTCTGTTTTTCACACTCTTGTCACTTATTGTTAAATGCTAACGCCACATTAGCTGGCCTGCACATCATTGTAGCAAAATTTGATAGTCAGTTTACCACCTCTGTACCTGTCTGTCATGGTATTGTTAACTGAGATAGTGTGGCAGTGGGGATGATGTTACAGTTGCAATTGTAGATCTCCCCCCTTGGTGATAGACACACTGCCTGACTACAATTTCTTTACAAAAAAGTACCAATGTTAAGCACATGTCTCTTCTATGTGTATGTGCTGACTTGACTGAGTTTACTGTAAGATTAAAGGCAACATAACGCTACATGTAAAAATTTATTTGATCCCGGAGTGTCAACTAACCTTCTCACATCAGGGGTGCAGTTAGACCCAGTGTTGTATTCTCCTGCCAGGACACCAGTCCATTCAGAAAATTACCACTTGGTCTGGTGCTTAGGATTTGGTCGTCACGGTGACAGCGAGTAGACAGGTATCTGAAAGGAAACACTTGTTGCTCCTCAACCTCTCTACACCAGTTTTCTTGTCAAGCTCTTAGTTCAGCTGAAATATAGATAGCAGACTTGTGAGCATTTCATTCTGATTACCAGCTCTTTCAACAAGATGGCATACTATTAAGGGCGATCTGATGACAGGGTTTAGCTGGCTGGATGTATCTGAGCTCTGGGAGAACACATCGAAGAGACGAAGTCACAGAGACAAAGGAAAAGGGTGAGTGCTAAGCCTGTGTTTAATGACTCTCTTTTAAGGATCATTATGCACTGCATGCATTTACTAATTTAATTTCTTAAGTTTAATATATAATCATCAGAATATATTAATGATCACATGTCAAGGTGATCATATTAAAAGAAAGATATTTGTCTGAAAGTCCTATTCTTCATCCAGCAGCTTTTCTCTCAACAAGGAGGCAATGTTCCTTTAATGTAGCAAAATATATTATTATATATAATTAATATATATAATTATATCATTATTATTCTTGGTTAACAATATAATCTGCAGTTCTAAAACATTTATATTTGTTCATATAAATAAGTAAAATATTAGATAACATATTAAATAAATAAGATATATTATAGATTTCTGGGCTCGGTTGTTTCTGTGTGAAGTTTGCATGCTCTCCCTGTCCTTGCATGGTTTTCCTCCGGGTATTCCAGTTTCATCCCAAAGTCCAAAAACATGCACAGTAGGCTAATTGGTTGTTCCAAATCGCCCCTAGGTGTGAGTGTGAGTTTGAATGGTTGTACTGTAGGTTATAAAAAATGTTTGGGTTGTTAATTTCTTAATCTCTGATTCATTAACCCTGGGTTTTCACTAAGCCATGATGTCCATGATCATCATGATTTGAGAGAATCGCAATGAATATGGGGGGTTGTGGGATCAAATCATGATGATCTTGAGGGAACTTGATGGATTTGTGATGATCGCGGCAACATTTTTGACTGTCAAAAATATTGCAGCAATTATTATGATTTATTAAGATTCGACGGCTATTGTGATAGAACGTGGGAATCGCAGTAGAGTTTAACAGTCCTTAATAGAGCGTAACATACCTTGATGCGCCACTGTATGGGATCTTGTTGAACTTGCAAACATGATTCCTTCAAGTTTCATATCTTGGATGCACCCTGCCTCCTTTTTATACCCCACTCGTGCTCCAGACGTGGTCATAAATCGTGGAGCTTCATGCTTTTTTGAATCACGGAGATTACAGACATTGTGGCCCCAGTATAAGCGCAGGGTAACCTAAAAAACAATTAAAACAGTTGTTGAAAATCTTTAATATTGAAATCAATGTTTCTATAACTTATTTCATATAATGTTTTGTCTTTTGTAGTGTATATATTGTAGTATTAGCTAGATTTGTACAGTTTATTGACATCTTTTCCTTCAAAATCAAATAGGGACACAACTATTACATACTTTTATTAAAACTTAAAACTGTGGTTCAACTTCAACTCTCAGACAGATGGCCACACATTATCTTCAAGCACTCTTTGATATGATGCAGAATTCTTGGTTGAATCGATGCCTGTTGGCTGCACTGTCACTGAAGTGAAACATCCCCAAATCATAATGTTTGTACTATCATGCTTCACAATTGGCATAAGTTTCTTCTCCTGTTCACATGTGCATAGTGATTCTGAACAAACAACAATTTTATTTATCTATCCAAAGCATGTTATTCCAAAAGGCCTGGTCTTGGTCTATATGGTCATCTGCAAATTGTCGTCTTGCTCTGATGTTCTTTTTTTGGAAAGCAAAGGCTTTCAAGTCAAATTTGTCAATCGCGTTCTAATTTGACACCAACAGTTGCAAAAGTTATCTGCAGACCTTTGGATGAAATTTTTGGCTTCCAGAAGATAATTTTAGTTTGAACTTTACATGTTTTGCTCCTGGGCCGAATTTGCTTGGTCGGCCTGTCCTTCACAAAGGGGGAGTAGTTTTGAAATCTATGCTACTCATTGATTATTTTTGTTACAGTAATAATTTAAAAAAATTTTTAATTCACTGTCAGACACAGGCATCTACAACCTATTTTCTGAAGGCTTTAGACAACACTTTAGATCTTGGCATGATGACAACACACACTTCAATAACAAAAAGTAAGTTTAAGTAAGACACACAAGCAGAAGGCACCCAATCTGGAAAGCTTGGATTCTATTGTTTCTAATGTTTATTCAAGTTGTGGAAACAACTACAAAATATAAATTTTACGTGTCATTTGTTCAAGTATGTCACTGTTTTCTGAGTTAAAGAAAAGTAAATGTTTCACTGTTCAAAAACATGTAGAAATCACCAAATTTTATGAGATGGGAACAGCCTTCCTTTTTTTTTTTCTTTTCTTTTTTTTGTATCATTTCTTAAAACATTTTATTGTATGAATGTATTTTAGCATATATAATATGAATATTAAATTAATTGTATTAAAGGACTTTTAATAGTTAATTTCAGTGTACTTTGTGTTTAATGAGTTTTTAGTGAACTTTATTGCTTGCTTAATTTTAACCATGTTTTGCTTTGACAGTTAACAGTATTTTAAGACTATGTTAGTGATGGCCTATGAGGAATTTGCATGCACTCTTGCACCCACAAATTATCCTGGCATATACACTGACACACACAGTGCTAGATCATATTCTGATGCTCACTCTTGGCCTCAGACTTGCCCCTTTGCCCCTGCCAAAATCCTTAGCAGTTAAAATTGCCACTCTGAACCATAGCTACTGGAGCTCTGAGGGTCAAATTAATCATGAGTTCAGTGATTTGAGGAAAACTATTATAAATTGTTCCGCCTTAAATGTTCTATATCTTTTTATTCAAATTTTTGAATTTATGGACAAAACTAGCAGACTTAATAGACTGTAAATGTGTGTTTAATTAAAAGCTTGAGCTCTTGGATGGTAAAACAAAGGAACACTGTCCGAATGAGATCTTTCCATTAAAGAAATTATCATGTTTTTATTAACCTGCACTTGTTGCCTAGATTTAACCATTTTCAATTTATTTAAGTTGACTTCAACCAAGAATACTAAACCAATTTCTGTTTAAGCAAAGTAAACCAGGAAATCATCTGATCTCTAAATATAAGTCTAAAGGTGAGGACGTCTGTACAGGTTTGCATCCATTTGATCTATTAAAATCTTCTATTAAAGGTTTTTGAATGCTGTCTATGACAATGCTGTAGTGTATGTGTGTGTGTGTCTGTTTTTGCGCGCGTGCACTCATGTAGATATTATGGAGTGAAGTGTAGTAATGAAGAAGGCTTCTCACTCACTCGTCTGCCAGACCACTTAATCTTATGAGGGTCACAGGGAGGCTGGGTCCTATTTGGCCATCATTGGGCAAAGGTGGGATACACCATGAACAGCTTGCCAGACCATCGCAGGGTCAATTAGACTAATGTGCATGTTTTTGGACTGTGGGGGGGAGCCCGGAGTACCCAGAGGAAACACTGGAGAACATGCAAACTCCACAGAGAAATACCCTCGCCCGAGCCCGGGACACAAACCCAGGACCTTCTTTCTGTGAAGTGGGCATGCAAACCACTACATCACTGTGCCATCCATGAAGAAGGTTTTTACAAGATTAATGCCTTGTGCTATTTCTTTATATTTTTATTTTGTGTCATTGTCTCCTCCACCTGCAGGATGCCAGAGAAAGTTTTCCTGTTTCATGGTCAGAACTATCCCAAGCTGAAACGAGCATGTTTGAGGCATGGAACATTTTTTAAAGACCCATACTTCCCTGCCTGTCCTCAGTCATTGTTCTTCAAGAGAACATCACCTCCAGGACTTACATGGAAAAGACCACGGGTGAGAAAAATCATCACTTATTTACCAAATCGTTAATAGGTTAAAGGTGCCCATTCACTAGTAAGTGTTCTATCTGAATTTGGATGGAGAGACACTGAGCCAAAATACTGACCAAATGAGGGCCCTGTTTAAAACACAAGGCAAAGCACACAGCTGTAAATATTATTAGTTAATTTTTCTTGGTGAAACCCCATCTTATTGGCTTAGTATCTCTTATTCACCTGTTTTGTGTCTGTTCAAGACCAAATGACCGGAGGAACGATTTTGCACAGTGTTTTTTAACTGCTGTTAATTTTTTAACATCTGTGTCTGTGCTGATGGCCACCATCATTATGATGATACTGCTTCACTGCAATCTTGTCTCAAGATGGCGATGTTTACTAATATCATGTTGCCCGCAGCAGGTGACATTAACACTCACATACAGGAGTAAGCAAATGGTTTTAGAAAGCCATTGTGACCAATCCCCACCCCCAAAAAGAAAAAAATTAAAATTCTGGGTTTCATGTTTATTTACTGCCTGGTAATTGAATGGGCTGCTTTAAGATCAACCCAAAGTTAAAATTGAGCCAATCTAGAGTCTCAGTAGACTAGAAACTGTACAAACATTGATGCATTTGTACTCAGCTTTTCTCTCATGCCACATATGGCCCAGTATGAAACCTCTGACACAACAATTTCTCTCTCTAAATGAGAACCCTCATGGCCACCTTGTCAAAAGTGAGTTGTTGCTGTTTCTATGGGCTGTAGATAGCAAGCACACAAAGAGTCAAAAGTTTATGGCATCCTCCTGTCTTTATGTGAACATTTAGTTACTGCCAGTCTAATTGTGGTTGCACAGTCAGCGGTGATATTACAGATATATTTAATTAAAGGCCTTTCTAATGGTGACAAGACGTCAGCCCCACTGCAATTTGAAACCTTGGAAATGTGTTTGTCGTGTGTTTGGTGTCTAAGGCATTGCCAAGATTTGTTTTGGTCATGCTATAAAAAATATCTGACAGTGATTAAAATAATGTCTGTATCTGCTAAAATGTGACCAGTCAAATGTAGAATGAGTAGTAGGCCACCTGTTTGAATCTTAAGGTGAGGTTTGAAAATGGGATGAAGTTAGCTGCTTTGAAAACATTAACAGCTAGCTAGCCTGAACAAGTTAACAGTTAAAAACCGCATAGCTATAGCATGGACAAAGACTTCATGCAAATAATATTCAATAAAATAGCAAATTTATCTGAAGCCTTAGCATGGATCTTGTCATTAAGGATTGGTAATAATGATCTAATATTTTGTATTTGCAAGCTAGCAGGCATTAATTGAGATACCTGACTAACAGGCTTTAACAATTATGTAACTGTGTGTAAACAGAAAGCTTCATAATTTTGGCCCAGGTGTCATTTAATAGGTCTCCTTAGTACACTTCAAAAGAATTGACATAAAAAAAGATTTATGTATTGACTGGTGTGGGATATTTATTCAGCTAAATAATGCTAATGTTTCTGTACATAATGTTTACATTTATGTAAATAAACTTATAAACCAGGACAAAGGCTGATCAGGATGTCATCATTCTCTTGCACAGTGTATAACCAATATATACTTGATACTTGAGCTAAAGAGCAGCATGTGTGATCACTGAAGGAGGTTAAAAGAGTTGCATAATCATATTATTGATTATTTGTTGACTGATCCATGAAGCACTGTGTGCATAAGGTTAAAAACAGCATTAGTCTCTATGGCACTTTCTGTTTATATCCAGGTTAGATAAAATGATACGATGATTTGTCACTTTTTTCAAATAGACATTCATGCTGAGACAGAGGATGTGGCATTAGAGATACATTCTAAAGTAATCTTTTCAAAATATTTGGATAATATATTTCACACCATGCTAATTCACATCCATTATGTGGTACAATATTTTGTCTGCGTCTGGCATTGGCATATTTTGTCTGTGTCTGGGAGTAACATGACACCAGGTGATCCTGGGAGACAAGATCCAGTATCACTGTGTAAATGAAAAGGTTCTGGCTGACAGCACTTCTCTCCTTTATTTGAATACACCCATACAATTCACCTTTTCGATTATTGGCACCCCTTGTACATATTAGTAAAACTGGCGAGGATAAACATCTACCTTTTGTTGAAGTAGCTTCATCTCACACTGAACTTCATCTCACACTGAAACAACAGGGAAAAATCCAACCTTAAATAAAAATCTCGTAGCAATAAATAATTACTTTCACCAAATACATGTGCCATGATTATTACCATTCCTGCATTTAATAATTTGTACAAGCTCTCCTTGACAATAAAACAGCCCTGTGTCTCTTTCTACAACATTTTATAAGGTTAAAGAATACAGAGCAAGATGTTTGAGACCATTCCTTTTACCCAATCACTCCAGGTCATCCATGGTCCTAGGCTGTCTCTTGTGCACTCTCCTTTTCAGCCCACCCCACAGGTTTTTAAAGTGGTTAAAGGTCATTGTACCTGAGGATAAATGATAAGGTTATTTTCATTATAGCTATCTCCTTTTTACACCAAACCCATGTATAGCTTTTTTATAATAACACCATAGTCTGGTGGCTCATCGGTATGGAGCTTATCCCGGTTTTTGTAACATGAATCGACTAGGAGTTCAGCTCCACCTGGATGGGATGCTAGCCCATCACAAGTCACCTTCCCTGTATTTTTACTGGTACCCATTTATACTGCTGGATGAACAGGGGCATACTTGTGGTCAAGACCTTGCCTAGGGGTCTTAGCACAGTGGGGGTCTAACAGGGACTCGAACTCATGACCTCTTGATCATGATCCCAGCACCCTAGCCACTACACCACCGACCCCACCTTGAGTGATTACTGCAAAAATAACTAATCATTTTGATATATCAGACCATAGAACACAGTTCCAGGAAATGTTGTTGTTAACTCAAGGTGCTTACAAGTGTGGTTAACTGACAGAAAATGTTTTTTTCTGGTACACCTTTCAAATATCTATTGGTATGGAGGTGGCATCTGATGGTGCTTTGTAGACTTGGTAGCCCCAAGATAATTTTATTTTTTTTTTTTAATTTCTCCCCTTTTTTTCTCCACTAATGTTTAGTCGTATCCAGTTCCCACCCATCAAGTGTTGCCTCTCTATCACATACGACCACAACCAACAGGGAAGCGGCGTAAGCATACATATGCCCCCTCCGTGACATGAGATGCTGCCACCCACCTCTTTAGAAACTGCTGTGCATGCGCATTTGGGGGCAGCGTAACATACTCAGAGGGAAAGCGCTATCTGCCCCTTTTGTACGAATGAACTCACGGACGCCCATAAATTGGCTGGTGATCGCATCTGCGTGAGTGACCTGGATTCGAACTTGTGGTCTTCAGGTTGATAGTCATGCATCTCGTTAATGCGCCACTTGTGAGCCCAGATTTTCTTTTTCTTGAAATTCACCAGCAGTAATCCTTGAAGATTTTGTTGCCTCCTCACTGTATGTGGGGTCAAAGTAAACTTGTTCTCTTCTTTTCTGTTCGCTGTGTTTCAGGAACTGTGTAAAGACCCAAGACTTTTTGTGGATGGAATTAGTACCAGAGATCTGCACCAGGGCAGTCTGGGTAACTGCTGGATGGTGGCAGCTACTTCCTGTCTTGCAACAGAGCCATCACTATGGAAGAAGGTGTGTATGTAAAAGGACAGCTTAAAAAAAGGACACTAAGTAATCCTGCATTTATAAACATTTTCCTCCTCCTGATATTCATGTCAAGGTCATCCCGGATCACAAGGAGCAGGAGTGGAACCCCAAGCGTCCACACCTGTATGCAGGAATTTTCCACTTCCGTTTCTGGCGTTTGGGACAGTGGATGGATGTTGTGGTGGATGACCGCTTACCAGTCAATGAGGATGGAACGCTACTCTTCTGTCGTTCCGCCACACCACGGGAGTTTTGGAGCGCACTGCTGGAGAAGGCTTATGCCAAGTAGGACATGTTAGAGAAGGATAAGACTCCAAAACAAGATTTGTCAATGAAATGTACAGCTATGAATAAAAGGAGATTAAAACTATACAGTAGATTAATATATTTTTTATTCATTGAATTAATACATACACTATATTGGCAAAAGTATGTGGACACCACACAAGGTAATCATAATGTTTTGTATTGTATTGTTTGTTGTCTTTTTGCTACTTTTAAAGCTTCCACTTCTCCACAAAAAAAGCAGTATAAATAAGTACAGGTAAAAAAAAAATACTGGGAAGGTAACCTGCGATGGACTAGCGTCCCATCCAGGAAGAATTGAACTCCTAGTCACTTCATGGTATGGAAACCAGGAATAAGCACTGGCAAGATGAGCCAGTAAGGTGTAAAAGCCCAACAGACTTACCTTTTACCTTACCTACCTACTTTTCCACAAAGGCAAAGTGTATGGAGTGTAATTGTGGGGATTTGTACTCATTTGTCCACAAGAGCATGAATAAGGTAGGGCACTGAAGTTGGGTGAGGTGGCCTGGGTAGCAGTCTGTGTTTCTGTTCATACAAGGTGTGTACAGTGTGGCTGAGTTCAGGGCTTTGTTCAGGCCACTCAACTCCAAACTTGTAAAACCAAGTCTGTATGGCTTGTTTTGTGCCCAGTGTCATTGTCATGCTGTAAAATAATTAGACTAGACCCTTTAGTTCCATTTAAAGAAAATTGTCTTCCAGAATAATGCACAAACCTCTTGACATTTCATCCATTACCCTTTCTAATTTGTTAATAGATTTGTTGCTACCAAATTATAAAAGATACAAAATAAAAAGGAGCTTCTAAAATGACAGAAGATATGATAGCGGTGATACTTGTATTGGATCAGACTGACAACATGAAGCATTTTCCTGTGCACTCCAAGGCACAAAGATGAGGGATAGTATTTTTGATAAAAGCATGCATTTTTAGTCCATGTTAGTCTAAAAAAGTGTCAGTTTTATTTATTCAGATGTTACAACTTTTTTTTGTAAGTTTTTTTAGGTGACATGTTATCAGTTTTTTATTGTAATAATACTACAATAATAATATAAAAAATTTTCCTCATTCTTTTTCTCTTAGGCTAAATGGTTGTTATGAAGCTTTAGAAGGAGGAAACACGGCAGAAGCTTTAGTAGATTTCACTGGAGGAGTATCTGAACCATTGAATTTGGATGGAGAGACACTGTGCCAAAATATTGACCAAAGGAGGGCACTGTATCAGATGCTAGCCAAAGCACACAGCTGTAAATCTCTCATCACATGTTCCATACGGGTAAAAAAAGACTCTGCATATACAATCATATATGCAGGCATTAAAAACCAAAGAATCAACACTAATGAAGCAAGAAGTTAAAATAAATAAACACAGTAGATGTCTTTTATTTTTAACACTATTTGATTCCTCTCTCTGTCTGTATTTATGCAGCCAGCAGAAGGAGAACAGGTTGAGTCTGTGCTGGAATGTGGTTTGGTAAAGGGACACGCATATGGTGTAACTGCACTTAGGAAAATCCGTGTTGGGGAAAATCTGCCAGCTGTTTGTGGAATATCCCGGCTATATATGGTGCGCATGAGGAACCCATGGGGCGTAGCAGATTGGGCCGGAGCCTGGAGCCAAGGGTAATACGTAACCCCTTATATCTGTAGGCAGATATTGGTTATTCAAGGCGCTGATAGTTTTAGATCATATGCATAATTGTATTTGCGCTAAAACTGATAGGACCAAAGTAATACATTTATTTTGTGTGCAGTTATGAGTCAGTGCTTTTAATTATCCAGAATTAACAGCATATTTTGGTGCCATCTGCAGGTCACAGCAATGGCAGCAGGTGGGCCGGTGTGAGAGAGAGAAGATGGGGCTGATTGTCAGAGATGTGGGAGAATTTTGGTAATAAATCTGGCTTAATTCTTGGCAAAGTGACTGTTTCTGACAGAACTGAACAGAATTTAAGTGGGGATTAATGAGAAATTATACTGTTATTGGCTATGTTGTGGCGCTCATTTACTCATATTTTGTATTCATACCAAATGCTGCAAAACCAACATCAGATATGATGTGAAACAATGTGATGTAAACCTGAAGAAAGCAGCCTGACAGACATGAGAGCACATCTATGGGTTCTGTGAGCAGCTGAGTCACATGCTTCTTATTTCCTCTTTCTCACTACTGTTGTACACTTTGTTCACTAGACAGAATGTAATGTGTCATTCATGGTCATTTTTACTCACTGATATTCACTCATCACTCACTCATTTGCTTAACCCGTTAATCCTATTAGGGTCTTGGGGAGGCTGGTGCTCATCTCAGCCGACACTGGGTGAAGGCAGGGTACACCCTGAACAGCTTGCTAGACCATTGCTGGGCAACACACACACAACCATTCACACCAAGGGTGGGAAGAACATGCAAACTCCACAGAGAAACACCAGAATCAAATCGAATCAAGGACCTTCTTGCTGTGAGGACATCTTTACTTATAATAGGCTGTGGCAGACCTGTGTGTGTTTCCCTCACCAGGATGGAGTTTCAGGACTTCTGCCACTACTTCACAGATGTGGTGGTGTGCAGGCTGGTGAAACGACGCTTGTTCTGGCATCGGGGTCACTGGAGAGAAACATATTGTACTGGAGAGTGGACTCATGCTCCTCTAGACTCAACAAGACCAACTGCTAGATCCTACATCACCCAGGCTGTCTCCTCCACTTCCCAGTGGTCCCTTTCAGCTATTGCCTCAAGAGGAGACAGGAAAGAAGAAAGACTGAGTGAAAGGCAGCAGCATGAAATGAGGGACCATAAAGTAATAGAGAGGAAAGTTAAAGGTGAACAGAAAGCTGGGCTAACACAAAGAGAGAGGAGGACAGCGAAGGATAATAAAAAAGAGTTTCAGGGGAATGAGGAAGGAGTGGTGGACAGAAGTTATGAGAGAGAGAAGGACAAAAGAAGTAGGTGTGGGGGATGTATTAACCACAGAGAGACATTTCTTCATAACCCTCAGGTACAGCAGATACCAAGAAGAGAACATTTAACTTCCTTCTATAGTCACATTCAAAGAAGATTAAAACACGTAATTTACTCATAAATAAAATACGCTATAAACAAAGACACAGTTTAGGATCTCTAAAATTGCACAGTTAGAATGCCTTTTCTAATTACCCTTTATAAAATCATCAATCAATAAATTTCATTAAAAATCAATAAATTTTTTTTTTTTTTTTTTTTTGCATTATTCCATTAGCCACACATGAAACACACTTTTACTTCTGCTCCCCAATCTACTCATACAGTTCATGTTTGAGTTGGAAGGAGAGGGGAATGAGGTGCTCATTTGCCTGCAGCAAGAGGACAGAAGAATGAAACGGAGGGAAGGAGAAGGTGACAACCTTCCAATTGGCTTTGTGGTGCTAAGGGTAAGTAAGAGTCTTCATCTGAACTGTTACTGCTAGTAATAAGTTATCATTTAACATTTACATACTGTTATCGATAATCGTTTATCATTTAAATACTGTTATCATTTATGGCCATTTTTTTTTTGATCTACTGTATTAATCCTGCAAATGAAATTATTGCCTCTGCATTTAACCCATCCAAAGTGAGCACACACTCACACACTTGGAGCAGTGGGCTGCCACACTTTGGGGCGGCCAGAGAGCAGTTGGGGTATGGTGGGGTAAGGGCACTTCAGCCATGAAGGGAAGGTGCAGCTCATTCCCCCACTGCCATGCATTTTTTCCTGCTGGTTTGGGAATCGAACCAGCGACGTTTCGGCCCCAAAGCTGCTTCACTAACCATTAGGCCACGGCTGCCCCCAATAGAGTAACTGCAGATTTGTGAAATTCAAAACTGCAAATATGTTGAGGGGAACCAAATGAACTTAGAAGCGGAGGTCCATAGAATTCCCTGCTTTATCAGAAATTTGTGTAATATTCATAATATTATCCTGTTGTGACTGTTGTCACTATCTCCAAACACATGTTTACAGAATATAGAACTGCCAAGGTTATCTTGTCCTCTGCTTATGTGACTAATAGTGTTACCTGTCAAACTTTCTTGATCTTTTTAATGCTCTTTCAGGTCGAGGTGAACCGTGTGAGTAGGGTGCAGTGTTTTACTGAGCAGGCAGCCAGTTCGGTCTACATGGACTCACGCAGTATTACCTTGCGTGTAACGCTTGACCCTGGACGCTATGCCATCCTACCCACCACTTTCCAGCCTGGGGCTACTGGACGCTTTCTTCTCCGCCTCTTCTCACAGACAAATGTCAAACTCAGGTGAGATGATGCAAGTCAAATGTGAGTGCTTCAGAGGTGAATCCACATATTACATGATTGATTATCAGTTTGATGTACTGTATTAAAAAGCTATAGAATGTATAGCTTCCCACCTGTCACCTCAGTACCCATGACAGCTATAAGAGTCAATGGTCTGCTCTTCACACTTTTTATAGGGAACTGAAGGAGGAGTTGCCTTCTCCCTCTTTGTGGCGATGTTGTGGTCCACAGCCAAGTGCAGTCATTACAGTACACCTTCACCGAGCCTCCACATTCAGCAAGCCCAAACATCCAGGTAACTGCAAGCTCACCTCCAAACTACTATTGTTAATGCCCTCATATGTATCATAATATATATATATATATATATATATATATATATATATATATATAAGTTTTACTTGGTTCTTGGCATAAAGCCCCACTTATATTCATGGTGGAAATGTGCCTGAATTAAGATTGAAGACTTAATATTTATGAATATATTTATATGTATTATGTCATTCATAATAAGTTAATGGTAATTTCCTGATTTTGCAAAATACTTTCCTTATTTGTTTTTATTTCCAGTCATTTAGCAGACAGTGAAAAAAAATCTATTTGGCAAAAAGACACTAGCAAAATCCTGTAGCATGCCCTAACATTTCTGTACTTGGACCCATATGGATGCATGATGCTCTCTTTCTGGGTTGACAAATTGTACTGTATCTCTTTGCTTGTCTTTAAAAAGAAAAGAAAACAAACAAACACAAAAAAGTCCTATAATTTAATTTTAAGGCATCTGTATGAATTATTACTATAAAGTCCTACCGTTTTTTTCTTTCTCACAGCTCCGGATGTATATGCTATCATTAAGTGTGAGGAGGACACTATAAGGACACGTGTCTTTAAAAAATATGGAAGTCCTGAATTTAACACTAAAGCAATTTTCTATAGTAGGAAACCTCACAGGAAAATCTGCATAGAGGTGAGATGCGATTCTTTGACAATTTGCACAAAAGTACATAAATAATGAGACCTTTAGACATGTGCTTGTATTTGTGTGCATCCAGCTATGGGGAAGAGGTTTGCTATTTGACTCCTTCCTGGGAAGAGCTCATCTTCAAACAGGGGCCAATGAACAAGGACGGACCAGAGTGATTGAACTGCAAGGTGGTCAGTCTCGTAGCTGTATCTGTGTAGAGACTTCCACCAGTCAGTGCCTGACAGATCTGTGATTTTTTTTTCATTGACTTACACAGTGGAACTGAACTGTTAATAAAATCTGAAAATCTGAATAGAAGAGCCAGCTTGGGACCAGACTTTTGCAAGTTTCTTCTTTACAGATTGGTATTTGTCATGCACTTGCCTGTGTCTGATTGGACAGGAGACCTGATGTTTATAATAAGTGGTACAGTGGATAGTGGAGCATTAATATGTGTGTGTGTGTGTGTGTGTGTGTGTGTGTGTGTGTGTGTGTGTGTGTGTGTGTGTGTGTGTGTGTGTG
>JBCNYH010000010.1:10816123-10836650 GCA_039654325.1 Tandanus tandanus
ATAAGAATATTTCATTCATTCAGATCTAGGATGTGTTATTTTAGTGTTCCCTTTATTTTTTTGAGCAGTGTATATATCCACATTCGGATTCAGCTACATAGATTCTAATGCCAAGAATTCTGTTTCCAGTTTGGAAATAAAAAATCTGCCTCCATAGAATTGTTCATCCAGTGATGTAGTGATAAGCCTGCAAAGTTTCGTGTGACCCCAGACAGTAATAATGAAGGACTAGGACTTTAAAGTTTCATGACTGTGATGTCATTATTCTACATGTAGGTAGAAAAACGGAAAAACCTGACCCCACAGGATTGTTTGAATCATTATGTAATATAATGTTGCCAAATTTCATTCAATTCTGTCCACACATTATGGAGCTGTTGGACATTAATTTTTTTTTCCAGTTATGATGTCATAATTCTGTTTTCCATTTGAAAATTCAAATTCGGGCTCTATGGAATCCTAGCTATTGTCCACAAGAACTGTTGTGGGAGTAGGAATTTTAGTGCCAACTGTCCACAACACTACCACCAACAAGAACAAGGTGACAAAGAATTTGATACCAGATATCTCTAGTATAAAAATATTATTTGGTAGTAACAAATCAATGCTTTCAAAATCAACCAGTAAACAAGTAACAGCCAGGAAAGCCTTTGCTGGTTCAGAATCAGAACAACACTGTAATTGAATGTGTACCACAAGAGGGCGCATCAAGAACAAGTAGTACAGAAATTAAGTCTCCTTAGAATGCCACTGAACTAAAACCTTAAAACAGTATGTCTCAAATTTAAATCAGCTATTTCTTCCCTATCAATTCAAATACATAAATATTTCATAAATATTTAAAATCTATGTAGAGTAGTTATTTAAGTGCTCATCATCTTTCAGAGAAACTTCCTTTATTTTGTGCAACTGAAAAGAAAGTGCTCAGTGTACAGGAATTAAAGTGTGGGATTGATCCATGTGCCCCTGGTGCCCCTCAGGGCTGTTTGAAATTCTTCTCTGCGACACAGAGGGGACAACATTCAGTTCTGTCACCCGGGTAAAACACTCTGACATTGTTCTCGGTGAGAGACAGAGAGTGAAAAAGAGGGGAGGGAGGTAAAAGATTGAGACAGAATGAACCACAAAAAAAGAAGTAGAAGGGAAAAATTACAAACTAGACTTTGTTTCCATGAGGTACTACTGAGAGCAAGAGAATAACACTCATCTCAAAGCTAGAAATGAGCAGGAGAGAAAAGCAGATAAGAGATTAGACATGAGTTTAAAGGGAAAAGACAACGAGAGTCGAAAAACGGCTGACGAAGCAGTGTTCACGTTGGTGAAATAACATGGCTAAACGTTTCATACAGCTGGGGAAAGCTGAAAGCACGAGATAAGTAAAAAAATCAGTGAGTGGGGTTTTTTCCTGGCTTAAGCAAATATAGGACACAGCAGGGCCCACTCGTCTCTTAAGTACACATACATTTTGTTTAACACTGTGTTATTAGGACTGGTTTTGTTATTTACACATTAAAAAAAAATCTGCATTATAATATTTTGTTGGACTACCTTTAGCTTTGATTAGGGTCCATGTTCGCTGTGGCACTGTCCAGAGTAGCATTAATTTTTCACCAAGATCTTATATTTATTACAGAAAAATCAAACCACAAGTCTTCTCCAGCACATCCCAAAGATTTTCAATAAGGTTAAAGAGGCAGTGTGGGATTGATCCATGTGCCCCTGATGTCCCTCAGGGCTGTTTGAAATTTTTTGATTAGTGACATCAAACAAAACATAATTATTCATATAGATGGAAATTTGGTTTTTGAAGGATACTAAACATATATTGGATTCATACGTTAAGTTTGTTGGGGATTTACAATGAGATCTCTATGTTTACAAACTGTTCAGCATGACAAGATTTCAAAAAGTCCATGTTGTAATCCATCTGCTCTATCTTGGGCTCAAAGCCTCTAGACTTATTTTGATTTGCAAGCTAAATAGCTATTTAACAAATATTGACAAGTATTTTGGACATTCATGGCATATTCAAATGACTTCTGGAACTAAATTTGGGTAAAAATAATGATTCAGCTCCTTTCATGTCTGTGGCGATCATTCATGTATGAAAAGGATTCCTCCTGCTTCTTTCACATACTGTGTCTCTTTTATTAGAAAATAAATTCTTTACCACATAAAGTTGTTCACTGGCTCTGGGACATGAAAAGTGTTCCGAGTGTCCCTGCCTTCTGCTCAGAGTCAGTTGAGATTGGCTCCAGCTTCCCTGTGACCCGATATAGGATAAGTGATACAGATACTGAGTAATGTTTTTTACTTTACAGCTTTGAGCTGACCAACTGAAGCATCCCCAGATCCTAATACTGCCTCCAGAGGTTTGTACAGTGGCCACTACGCATGATGGGTACATCGCTTCACGTACTTCCCTTCTTACCCTGTTGGACCCATTGGTCTGGAACAGAGTCAATCTGGACTCATCAGATAACATTTGCCTTCCTCTATTTCTTTACCCTGACCATGGGACTCATCTTCTAGCTTGATTGTTAATTAAAATGTATTCACTGCATCAGTTTGGCTTAATAGAGCTGTTGCCATCTGAAACATATTAACTGCAATAATTATCCAATCAAAGTCTCTAAATATTTTCATTTTCTGAACCACTTTAACTTTTATTAGGGTCGTGGTGAAGCTGAAGCCCATACCAGCCATCTCTGGGCAAAAGGCGGAGTACACCCTGAACAGCTTGCCAGTCTGTCACAGGGCCACCACAGACACACAACCATTTATACTCACACTCACACCTAGGGAGGGATAATCAATCAATAATATCTAATTAGCTTAATGTGTTGCCCATGCCTTGCTGTACTGCATTGAGTACATACAGCTGGAAATATATTTTTTGTGTGTGCCTTCCTTTCAGGCTATAAAGCAATAAAATGTGAATATTTTGAAGGGTTGGCGGTTGATTCTTTTCTATACCCACTGTTTTTTTTGTTCCAACACATACTTGAGACATGTAGGCAATTCTTTACTACTCTACAAGTATATGAACAATACATGGGGTGGGGGGGTCTAGGTATTCATTACACTGTGGAGATCTAAATCTTTTGACATAGTCATATGACAGGGATTTGTCTTCCAAATGGGCACAAAAAGAAAGTCCACATAACGTAAATCATTAAATTTTAAGTTAGCTTAAGGCTAGAGTTAGGTTAAGGTTAGGGTAAGGGCTAGGCAAGTGGTGTTTATGGCTAGGATTACGGTAAGTCTCCAGGAAATTAATGCAAGTCTATACTGTCTACTTAAAATTGTATTGTTTAAAAACAAATCCAGACAAATAAGAACTGAAATCAAAAGGAAGTTAGCAAAATTTGGTGTGTGACCTATGTCATCTATGTTTTGTACATATTTTAACCTTTAACCTGTATTGTTTGGAACACAGCAATAAAACAATTTTGCCATTACAATGCCATATTTACTCCAAACAATAAAATATTAAATTCCAGCGTATATGTAAATGCACATTCTAAAACACAAATGAAAGCTGTACTGCAGCCATACTGCAGCTTTGAGGGTTTTTTTTCTTCTAACAATGGCACAAAACATAAAAGCCAGAAAAACAACCCTTCTGAAGGACCAATCCAGTCCATTCTATTTTTTTATTATTTAGTTTTTTATTTCTTTGAAGCTGAGTTTAGACAGCAGGATCAGGCAGGTTGGCGGCTCCACTGTAACCCCTGTTGAGTATCTCTGTAAAGCTCTGCATCCCCTGCTGTGTCATGAGAAAAAATAAACTATAAAAAAAAAAAACCAACAACAACAAAATTTTTTCACAGTCTATTCATGTAGGAGGATAATAGAGAATGGCTACATATGGGAGAGAAGAATGATTTGAAGGAGAATGTTTTTGTCCTGTGACCACCACCATATACCATAGAGGGGAATTATAGGGCAAAGGTTGGTGCAGAGGGAGGATTATGCAGTTGCATGGCCATGGAATGACCGCAGCATGCATAATCCTAATAATCACCAAATAAAAAGGCAGGGTTCACCCTGAACAGCATGACCATCGCAGGGCAACAAACACAACCACTCACACTCACACCTAGGGGCTATTTGGAAAATCCAATTATCCTTATGTGCATGCTCTTGGTTTGTGGGAGGAAGCCAGAGTACACAGAGGAAACCCACGCAAGCACAGGGAGAACATGCAAACTCACCTAGAAACACCCTCGCCGAGCCAGGGACTGAAACCCAGAACCTTCTGCTGTTAGACGGACATGCTAACCACTATGCCACTGTGCCACCTTTTTAAATAGCTTATTTGTGTATTTGTTATTGATTATCATCATCATTATCATTATTAAACATTACAGAGGCAGGTCAGATGAGCTCCTTGTGCACTGAGCAAGTTGCACAAGAGCAAAGTTTTAGTACACAGTGCATCATTAGGACAGGATCTATCCTAATTTTTGAGATGCACTGTATACTATATGGAAACATAAAGGTAAGTCAACTAAAATGAGATTTTTATAGTTAATGTTTACATATTTAACTATTACAAAAACAGGTCAGGTGAGGTCCGCGTGCTTCAAGCAGAGCTAAATGCTGTGTAGCTAAAGGCATCCCTTTACACTCATTCAGAGTTTATATACTACATAGAAAGTTAAGTAAAGTAGCCAGTAGCAGTGTGTTTTAAGCCCATTCAAGGTAGTAATATATACTATGTATATATTAAGCAAACTAAAGGAATATTTTATGGTTTATTATTACATTTTAGAGTGTGAAAGTGAAGTTGGCAAATGATGAATGTACGTTGTTTGATTCAAGCATCATCCATTTGTGATAATGTTTTTAAACCAAAGATAGTGGGCCAATCACAATGTGCTGTCCCTGTGTAGTGTATAATAATGTGTATTAGTTAAATGGCAAAAAAATGTGACAGAATCTTAGAATTATTTTGGATAACTCCTTAATTCATTTATTTTACTTACACAGATAGGAGGCTTAAACGAGAAGACTGCAATGACAGGAAAATATACAGTTCAGCATTAGGCCTACTGGGAGTTTATGACTGTACTTTGCCTCTTCTACAGTTTAAAAGGACATTGCATGCACAACTTGATATCAGCATGACAAAGGATCTTCAGGGTAAACTACTACACTTTGAACTTAAGTCACAATCTCAAGTGAGTAATATTTTATAACCATTCAAAAGAGCTGCTATTTCTTGTATAGCTTCATTCAGGCTATGAGTGACTATGATTCTGAATACAGGATAATTACTCTTTCACTGCAAACAAAAGAATGATTCGGCTTCAGGACCAATGTAAAGTTCTTAATATTCAAATTATTTGGTTGACATATCTACACAATTCTTTACACTTTTTAAAAAAATCTTTACACAATTTCCTCCGGGATCAATAAAGTATTCTGATTCTGATAATACAACACTACAATAAGCTACATATGATTAATTAATTCTGTATGAATTGCATGTGAGTAATAAACCTCTCAGAGATGTGATGTGAGTTTAGAGTTGGGGTGGCAGGGCTAAGGCCAGTGGGGAAGTTGCCAACCTGTACCACCCATGTAACTATTATCCTGGATGTCACCTATGGTCAATAAAAAAGGCAGCCTTATCACTTCATGACAATGCTGTGTCCTCTTATCAGTGCATGCACCGATGGCAGCTTCACAGATCACTCTGAGATCACTCAGACCTCGCCAATAGCAACATAGGGGTGGAGCATAGAGCCAGTGCTGGTTTATAGGACTATAAGAACAAGCATTACTCCCACAGGATCTTCTGGTGTAAGTGGCAGGATTCAGACCCACAAGAGACCTGTTCACCGTCATTACTGGTAATGTAAAATTTAAGCAATACTCCAATTTTACAGAAATAGAGCTGTGATATTTTGATGTAGTTAATTTATATTTGAAAAGATATGGTGATAATAATATTAATTAAGACATAGACTTTTTATAGTTAACATTTGTCGTAGTACATATTTAACATTTATGACATGGCAACTATATAAGACCACATATAAACCTATATTACTTGTCATTAATTACTGATGTGAACTGGGGATGAGTTATGCTTACAACCTCGTGGCAGTTTTACGTTATAGTTTATGCCTTCTGTTCTCACTAAGGATTTAATTTGAGAGGCCATGAGTAAAGAAGCTGATATGAAGGAGGTGGAGCTGAATGAGTTGGAGCAGGAGAAGCAATCAATGAACACAGATACAGAGAAGAATGGCTGTGTGAAAGTAAAGGTGCCGGATAAAAAAGAAGTCAAATTCACCGGCCTGACTAAAGAAGAGTTGATGAGAGTGGCGGGCACCACAGGGTACGCACACACTAGGACGACAATATTTGTGCTGATTTCTCTGAACACAAACATTCCTATTGCTCTTCTAAGCTACTAAAAGCTTTAAACACCATCTGTGTGCTGGGTGAAATTACTGTGGGTCATTGCACAGCAGGTTCTATTGGTAGACATTAGATATTAACGCTGTTGTAGCCAGTGTAGAGTAACTACAACACTAACAATGACCTTATAGTCTAATGCTAAATGATTAATGTAATAGGTCTGCATATGCTTGTATTTATTTGGGAGAAAATATTAGGCATCATTCATCTCAGTGATCTACATAGTCGACTAATTGGATTTTATCAAACTATCATGATGACTGGGTCAATAAAAAAATTGATTTGGCTTATTCCTAAGATCCAATCACACTGGAAGAAGTACTGTATAGAATGTGAAACCATACAGTTCACAAACAAACAAAAATTGCTTGAGGGGAAAATATTTAAATGTTTGAGTTAGGATGGGATGAGTGATACTTATGATGTACCCCTATTTTGAAACTGATTCTGTTCTCAGATGGGTGCGGACTCGTTGGATGTTGCTGGTTCTGTTCTGGCTCGGCTGGGTTGGAATGCTGGCTGGAGCAGTGGTGATTATTGTTCAGGCTCCACGGTGTAAACCCATTCCTGAAATGCACTGGTGGAATGAGGGTCCGTTCTACCAGATAGCTGATGTGAGCAGCTACCCTGATGGAATTCAAGGTACTAAAATAATGTCAGAATTCTGCTTTTAGGTTCAATTAACATTGTATTGCAGGCAATTGGGTCAACATTTTCTGATATCCTTAGGCTACAGGGTCCTTCAACCTGAATTCTGGAACATAATGCATTATATTGTATATATAAGCAATATAAAATATATAGAAACATAATTCTTCCTTGAGTTCAGTGACCCAGACACATACACATCATTCTTCTTAGTTTCATTGTAGATACAGAATAATAGGCTTCAAGATTACAAATTGGGTCATAAACTGGCAGTTTGGGGAGGGTAACGTGTCAGATTACCAGAGATCTCTTTGCTACAATGCTTAAGATGAACCAAGGCATAATAGTAGATCATTTACGACAGATGGCACTATGCATATTATACAGATTTTATTCTTTATTTTTTCCACACCAGGCTTCTTAGTCCAGGGTATGGCCTCAGTCAAAGTGATTGCAAAACACACCAGTGTCTTGTGACCCTCATGCTGGAAATCACATGATGCTGAAATTGGGAAATAGTTCACAATCTGCTTCCTTCATCAAAAATTATTTCCTGTGCATGTTATTTTTATTGTAGTTTTTTTTTTGGTGGATTTCTGTTCCGTAATTTTAATGACTTGTGAAATACAGTGGTTCTGTGTAGGGTCACAACCACAAACCCATGAAAAAGTATTTTAACTCGTATGCAATTAAACGCATTTCTTGGTGTTATGTCAATTATCAAAAACATAAAATCTTAATCTTTAATATTCGTGAACACAGTAGTAATTACTATGGTTAAGTATAATGAGATGTAGGATTTTGTTCACTTTCCCTGCAGGAATTGCAAACAAGATGGACTCGCTGAGCCAGCTGAAGGTGAAAGGGCTGATTCTAGGCCCAATACACTCTGTTCAAGCAGACCAACCAAGTACACTGGATTTGGAAATAATTGAACCTACGATTGGCACTATGGATGACCTAAAGATGCTGTTAGATGGAGCCCATAAGAAAGGTGAGGGTGCCTAAATACTCATGCAGGGTATCTCATTGCAGAGTAAAAGCATCTATGATGCTGTGTCAGTGTTTTGCCAGATGTCTATCTGTCTTTTTGGGCTGCTCTCCAAACAAAGCAGCATTGAATGAATTCATTCATCTGTTTACATTTCAGGGGAAACTCATGATTTTGTTGCTTTACATGGCGTTGTGGTATATTTAAAATCCCCCCTTCTCTCTCTCTCTCTCTCTCTCTCTCTCTCAGGTATCTCTGTAGTGCTGGATCTGACACCCAACTATCCGAGAGGTGAATCTTGGTTCAGCTCGGCTGATGCTACTAGTATTGTTGAAAAAGCTAAGGTAAATCTCAGTTAGAATGGCAAATCTGTAATGCATATGCAAATGAGTGAGCAAAGGCTCAAATGAGGTCATAGTAGGATCTTTTTCTTCTGTTCTGTACCAGGATGCATGCGTCTTCTGGCTCAAAAAAGGAGTGGACGGCTTCCTCTTTTCTGACTTGAACCAGGTTGTCAATATTTCGATCTGGCAGTCGATCCAGAATATTTTACATCCCAACACCACAGAAGAGACTGAAAAACGGTAAATGGGGTTATGGAGACACCTTGTGGTTACAATGAAGTATTTTCTCTCTCTCTTTTTTTTTAATCAGTGCTGGCCATTTCACTTGCTTGTGTGGTGTTACAGTATACTTACATCATTGATTAGGAATAAAGGTGTACAGTACATTCAACATTATAGTTTAATAAAAAATTACAAAAAACCCCAAAACTTTTATTTATAGAACATCCTCATAATCTTTTTTTTTTTCTTAATACACAAACCCTATAAGTAGAATGGGTTGGATTTGTTTCTTCTCTATCAGGTACACCATGGTCTGTAAAAATATAAAAATACACCAACACTTACATTCATTTATTGGTTAGTATATAACTATATGATACATTTATAATAAATAAGCTAAAGCCGAATCTTGTTTAAGGAGAGAAGCTATAACTTTCTAATGCCTTCGTTCCTTTTTAGTGCTCTGATTGGTTCAGTCACCAGCCTGCCTGAAAATGCCCCTCTGCTGTTGAAGCACTCTGGAGTCGATCTGTTGCTTACCAAACTGCCAGTTAATAGTCTGTCTGGGGTAAATCAGGCTAAGGATTTAAACAAGCTTCATTCTAACCACTCCAATCTTGCCTGGAGCCTGAATAAACATGCTTCAGATTTCCCCATACGCCTCTACCATATGCTGCTCTTTTCCGTGCCCGGCACACCAGTGTTCAAGAGAGGGGATGAGGTTGGACTGAAGGAGTGGGTGAGTACAAATTAGTGAAAGGATATAAAAAAAAATATATATATATATATATATATAAATATAAATCCAGTTACACTGCTTAGTTTTTCTGTGAAGCGCATGCTTGAATATGCCTAATTCTATTTAAATGTTTCTTCTCAGGAACCCATTACTGACATTTGGGAGTTCGAGGATTCAGCTGAAGAGAAAAATGAAACAGTAAAGGTGATTACAGATGTTACTGCATTAGCTACTTTTGTCACGAAGACAGTTCCTTATTGTATCTAACCTCAGGTCTACATTTCCTTTGCAATACTGATATCTCAGAATGCAATATGCAAATATGTACTCCTAAAAGAAAAAGAGTTATGTGGTCTGTGACTAGTCTGACCAATAACAGATGTTCACAGATAAGGTTTATGTGGGTGGCTTAATGATTTGTGGCATTATCATAATAATAATAAAAAAAAAACATCAACCAAAAAAACCAACACAGGCCCGTGATAAATGGCTTTACCATTTTTATTATTTGTAAGGCACACAAAAATCACCATTTGTTAAAATGTAATTGCAATATATTACTGATAAAATGTGAAAGTAAAATAAATGCAGAAATCTAAAACTATGCAATAAATACATTTTATATGTATACACATATCTACACGAGAGAGAGAGAGAGAGAGTGTGTGTGTGTGTGTGTGTGTAAAATATGTATATAATTTATTATAGTAGGCTTTTAATATATTGTGAAATATGTTATTCAGACAAATTGGTCCAAAACTACCACACTATTTAGACTGTTCAACCTAGACAAGTAACTCTGAGACATTTTACAAAAAACATACCATATGTACATTATAAGCTATTCACTTATTTGTCATTTTTCTGAACCCAATAATCCTAATTCATCCCTCTCTCTTTCGCTGCCAGGGTGTAAAAGCAGAACGCAATGCAGTGCGAAGCTTCTTTAAGACCCTTAGTGACCTTAGAGGTAAAGAAAGGTCTCTGCTACATGGTGAATATGTGTCTCTACACAACTCCAGCACTTCATTTGCATTCCTCCGTCTGTGGGATCAGAGTGAACGCTTCATCACCGCCTTAAACTGGGGCGATTCCCCTGTCACAATGAGGTTGACCAGCAGCGACCTGCCTGCTGAGGCCCGGGTCCGTCTCAGTACAGATACAGAGAAGTTAGCTGTGGACCAAAAGGTGCCTTTGGAAAATCTGCAGCTAGAGGCCAAACAAGCTGTTTTATTGTCCTATCCCTATTTAGGATAGGAACACTGCTAAAAATACACACATAATAGCACAAGGCTCCATTACAGAAGAGAAAACTAACATTAAACAAGCTTTGTTTATTCTCATCGCTATGCTCATTTTAGTTTTGGAATATTGAAGAATGCAGTACCTATTTTAGGAATCAGTTTTATTTGTCTTCTAATACTTGCATATAAGATTGAAATAGGTAGACTGAAACAGTATTATTACAGCTGCACTGTAGCTTTGTGTGTTTATGGGCCACCATGAAAAAATAAATGCAAAAACAACATAATAAACATTGCATGTGATACGCATCTGGTGTCATGTAACTGCTTTGTCTCTCAATCAAAATGTCTTCTCATCTTACAGTATATTTTTGATATATATTTTTGATTTCTGTCATTTTGACTTTACATAAAGCACAGACTGTGTCTCTCTTTTGGCCTTGTGCCACCTGCCGTTATTTTACTGGGCAGGAAAAGGAAGAGTACAAGTATGTACAGGTGTGTCTAAGTATGTCATACACACAACTATTCTGTACTATATAAAACTCAAGTACTTCCTTTTTACTGAACTTCAACATGAAAAAGCATTTTCATCCCAATATACCAAACTATACAATGTTTCGGCACAGTCTGTTCGGTTTAGTAATCTGTCAAGCTGGTAATTTACTTGTATTCTCTCAGTGCATTGTGGAAACAGATTTACATTAAGATTGTTGATTTCTAGCTTTTATTGTGTTGCTTATTATCGCAGACAGTGAACAGGTTCAGCAGTCAGACACTCCGGAGATGTACATATCTGCCCACTCTGTTTTTTCCCCTCTCATTTCTTTTAGAGCCCCATTTTCACTACAGTTTAATAAAATTATAGCATCGCTCTGTGTGTCAATCTGCAGGCACATAGCATTTCACATTTCCTCTCACTGACAAAAGTCAGTCAATAGTTTGCATTTCTAAAAAAAAGTGGGGAAAAAAGAAAAAGAAAACAAGAAAAAGTGGTAAAGTATACAGCAGCTATCGGGCAACTTTCAAAAAAAACTACTGACAGATAAAATCTATCAAGTCTACTGTAAATTCAGAATTTTTAATAACTTTTCAAAAACACTGCAGGAATATTACTGATAGCATTTGCTTCTACATATAGAGTTCTAAAATACCTTTGTAAAATATTTCATAATCAGTACAATATAGGATCAATAAACTTCATGCTCAGAATCAACTATGCTTAATAGTTGATATAAAGACACGTCTGTGCTGACTCTTAAGAAAACTGATAAATTAGTTTAATAATGAATATTAAAACTCTGTAATGATGAAGAAAAGTAATGAAAGACAAAAAGGAATAAGGCTTTTCATCAGAAACATAAGGTTCCTAAAACACTGTCAAATCTTTCTCAAATCTCAGGTGAGTTTGAAGATGACAAAATATAATTCACCAATAAATAATTTAGGCTTATTTATTAATCCTATGTACTTTGTAGATTATGTGTTTAAGATATTTGTGCAAAAGGTTTTTTTTCTGAGTAGTGCCAGGGCTGGTCACAATACTGTAAATAGATATATTGGCCAAAATATTAAATTGATGAATTATTTAAATACTACTAAACACTATAATTATTAGACAAAGAATTGCTATTGTTTTACTACTTTAAACATTTTTTTACATAATGATGTTGAAAAAACAAATACATGAACTCTGAAATAAACAAATTTCTCCTTAGATGGGAACTATTTAATTTAAAATGAAAAATTAAAGATAAAAAAATAAAAAATAAAAGGAATAAATAATTCTGTTTGCTGTGGTATACATAACATAGTGCCTTCATCTTGTGAGATCATGGATTTCTATGTGTTTGGAGATTTATGAGAACAGCGTTTGATTCCTAAAACATGTTTTATTTAATGGTTCAGCTTTAATCCCATAAGGTTCAGCGTGATCCCATAAGCAATTCAAACAGAACTGCAACACATGTTTATGTTTAAATTACCTTGACGTTTTACATTAATAACAATATAACTTTCATTTTAAAAAGGTTTTTTTTTTTAAATGACTGAAATTGAAAACAAATTCATTTAACCAGTGGCCAATTACCTATCAGTGGGATCTGAGTCCCAGACACTTGTTAGCACTGCTATAATAATCAGACTGCTTTACCCAAAAAAAGAATATCACAAATTGAAATAAATTATAAGAACTAGTTTTATAATGTTACTGTACAAAAGCCACAATACACTATGTGTGTGTGTGCAGCTCCAGCTGTCAGTAGGACATGGTGATATTTGAAGTTATACCATAGAGTGTGACAGATTTCTGGTAAAGCACGATGCTGCTGTCTTGTTATGACAATGTGTGGTTGCGGAGCTGTGGGTATTACATGTTAAGGTGTGTATGTGTATGTGTGTAAGTGTATGTTTTTCTTTCAGTGGGGATGGGTGTTTCAGTTTGACTCGGGTCAGCTTTTGACGGCAGTGAATAGGGTTTTTTTTTGTGTGGGTTCGAGAAAAGGTCTTTTATATAGAGACTAATCTAACAGTCAAATCTTTTTTTTTCTGAGATTAACAGTTTTATACTGGAGATGTTTGCAATATAATTGCAATAAAACCCAAATGCTATATGACCAAGAAATAATCTATACTGCCTCACTAAATAATCTTTTATATATTTTTACATTTTTTATATTTACTTCCATTTAATTGCTCCACTGGTTTTAGTTTTGGTATAAGCATGAAGCTCAACACTCTCTCGCTCTCTCTCTCTCTCAAGCTACGTCTGACTATTTTTCTTTCTTTCTTTCTTTCTTTCTTTCTTTCACCAGTTGCTAATGAGAGAGAACGCCCCCTCTTGCCCTGACAATGTGAAACTGCTCTGAAACGATGCACAGTCATGCCCGACTCTCAGTTTTACTGGGTCAGCCCACTGACATTCACAACACTCCAGCTAACTTCACCTTTAATCTTCATCATTATGACCTGTACAGCAGCAGTGAAAATTTATTTGGCTTGTATAAGATTCAATTAAAAAAAAAAAAAAAAAAAAAAAAAAAAAAAAAGTGTCATCAGCAACTATCACAACCCTTCATTCAGTCCATCAGTGAATTAATTAATTGTGCTACATTACCAGTGTAGATTTGTATTAGTGTGGATTTACAGTAACTATGAACATCTAACTTTTTGTATTAAAAAAATCAACAACCACCACCACCTTATAAACAAACAGAAAAGGTTCTTAAACCTTAGAATTTTAGTGTAAAATTAAGTAAAATGACACTGTTAAATAAATAAGCAAATGCATGAATGCGAAAGACAAATGAGTGAAAAAAAGATAAGCGAAGGGAAAGGATGAGCGCTTTGTCAAACTGAGAGCCGATATGATGGGTTGACTTGGTGCGGTACATGTTTTTTATTCTCTGTGATGTTTTTTTCTTTTTGTTTCCAGGATCCTAGTGACGAAGTCTTGTCTTCAAGAGATCAGAAGAAGAGAGACTGCCATACCAAAGCACAAACCATTACCAACGCCTCCATCGTCTCGCTCTCTGTCTTTTCTCATATGGTGTAAACCCAAACACACACACACACACACACACACACACACACACACACACCTCATCTCGTATCCTCATCTTGTGCAACAACATTCGGCAACTTCCAGGCCTGGACTACCACTTCAAAGGTAAATCTATACTTATAATTAAATCTCCTGTAAAGTACACTTATGATTGACATCGTAATGTATGTATATAACATGCAATATATGTATATAAGATGCATTAACAACATGCTTTATTTTTGTGTATAACCCCAAAATGATGAGACCGATGTTATTGCTGTACAAGTTAAAATGTTTTTAAGAGTTCTTTGGACCGTTAACGGTTGTTACCTTCCTAAAAAGGTTCTGCTTGGAGCCCTTTCTGATAAGTAAGCACTCATTTGTATAGTTTTACATGCATATAACATTTAAGGATTTCCCCAGAAGGACACCAAATGGATGCTTACTGTATTTAGGTTTACTTGTTTCCTAACCCCACCAGTGCACTAGTAAACTCAGCTCATACGTCTTTACCTCATTGCTTAGTTGTATATAATATCTAAATAACGAAATATGTAAAGGCCTACAGCAAAATAGCTCTTAGAATGTGAAAGTGTGAACATTCTTCAGTTGTTCCTCCGGGGACCTTTCAGGTTCTATGTAGAAGCCTACAACCAAATGTTTCCTTGTCAGAAAGGGTTCCAGGTAGAACCATTTTATAAGGCCAAGGAACCTTAAGAATATAATGAACCCCTAACTAACCAAATAAGAACCTTTTATTTCCTATTTACTACAGTGTAAGTAATTCAGTTAATTTTTTTTTCCCTGTGTTTATTAGTTCACTATTGACTGCTTGGGTCTAAGAGCATTGGCGTGCAGACTATAAATCATAAGTTATAGACAGATAAATCTAATGGCTCATGTGTTTTCAAATGTGGCTAATAAGATTAATGGGCTAACACTGTTCCTGTTAATCATACATGGTTATCAGCACACAAAAACACACAAAAAAAGAGCGATCCTATGAAAAATCACACATTTGTGCGTACAGAATTAAACTGAAAGAATCATCTCCATGGTAAACCATTTGACATACAAATAAATATACAATAAAGTCGTTCATGGGATTGCTTCCACTGTTTGACGTTCTGATAGGATGTTGGGGAAGCATAGCGGTGGAAAATGATGTTTATGTGTCTGTTCTTGCTCGGGTTTAGAGGCCCCAGTTTCTATAACAATTGATTAAGTTCAAACTCTGATCTGCACATGCATGCAAAAAATATGTGCAAATTTTGAGGCCTGAGTCTTTAATGGTGAGAAAAAGAAATTTACTGATATTTTTAAAGTCTTTTTCTCCAAGTCTTGGTCACAGACCAGCAGGTAGCCATGCCGTGCCCAATTTTATTAGCATTATTATGACCGGTAGCAAAATATAAACTAGTAAATGGGCATAACAGTTATTTTGTTGTTATGGTTATAAATGAATGTCAATCTTGTGGACTTATATAAAATGTATGCATATTTCCATATTCAGTCAAGATTGCCATTCAATTTGTAAATTATATATATGTGTGTGTGTGTGTGTGTGTGTAGTTTGGGTGAAACATCAGGTAAAACTTTTATTAATTCTCCCATGAGAAAGTACAATGGTTTTTGTTAGCCAATTACTTGACTGGTTGAATGTTTTCATTAAAAAAAAAAAAAAAAGCAAAGCATATCTGTTTGATGATGCAAGCTCTAGGTGTGATGATAAGCAGTGTAATTTTTTTGGGCTACCAAGTGTTCTTTACTGAGAACACCTCCAATCCTGTTTGATTAGATTTGTGTGAACAATCCAGTAGAAACTTGTTAACTGATTAATGCATAAATCGTTAATTCACTTTCTCCTTTGTTCTGCGTAGTCCTACTTCCAGTTTGCACCAGTGCACATTTCATCATCTAGGTGACAATTCAGGAAATTCTGATTGCTCAGCAAAAGCTGGAAAATGTATTTTTATATGTATTTTTAGAGACGTTAAAGATTTGAATGCATTTAAGCTACAATGTTGACACACAATCAAACCAGAATTATCAAATATTTATTCTAAACTGCTAATTATTTATTATTTATCAAATCTATGGGTGTACTGTGCATTTGATTATCCATCAGGTAATCATGGTGAGCACACTATTCTTATTTCATAATTTTCAGGTCTTAACTTTTCATAATACAGGACACAAAGTTAATTTTCATACCATGGAAATTATAGTTTGCACACGCTGTGACCATGCAAGTGAAATAATTGTGAAATGTTATTATATGATAATGATAAAATGCAATATTATATAATACGCTTTTGCACAATGTCAGGGAAGTCAGTAGTGTCAACCCAAATGTGCCAGTATTGTGGCCTTCCCAGATCTTTCAGTGCCGTATAACAAAAGGGGTTTGGCAAGTCAGAGTTTGACTGACAGTATACTTAGTCTGTGTCCTGATGAGCCAGTATAAGAATATATTCACTGATAATGACTTTAAAGCACTTCTGTAAGTCGCTCTGGATAAGAGCGTCTGCTAAATGCTGTAAATGTAAGGGGGGTAAAAAACTCATAGATATCAGCGTAGATATGGATTTGTGAGAATAGGCAATTGTTAACAATTTTCGATTTAATTTAATATCATCTTTGGACATTAAATAATAATTAAAAAAAACACGAATTAGTGAGGCAATATGAAGTTGGTTATTCACCATATTTGAAATTTGAGGGACACTTAAAAAAAAGGGGGTTCTTACATTGATAAGTGTGTTCTGGTAAATGTACGCACACAAACTTGCATGACTATTTTGGGTGTGAAAATTATTAAGCATTAGTCCACCCAATTTGTAATTTTTTCAATTACAAGATTTATTATAGTACAAAACACATTCAGCTGTTGACAGATTTATATGAGTGGATGAGAACCAGAGTCTACTATCTCAATATCTGGTCAAAAATGAGTTAGGTATATCAGGGGCTTTGAATCATTGTCTACTTTTAAGTGCCAGACCCCAGCAAAGTGTAACTGCAATTATTGCCAAACTGACCACCAACCTTTTCGGTGACATTATTAGATTTCACATGGAATTATCTTTGAACAATTTACTTGGAGTTACAAGTTATGATTTTCAACTGTTTATTTTCATGAAGACTCAAAGAGTGTTGTGCAAGTTTTACTGTTTGATAGCGTCAGTCTTAAACGTTTATTTTCACAAAAAAAGTTCTATTTCTAATTCTGCTGATTCAACTTGATCCAAATAAAGATTTCATACTTTTCAGTAGGTTGCTGACATGTTTTCATTACAGTGGTTACTATTCGTAATCATTCTTAAGAAAGGGTAATAATATTTTAGGTGTGACTCAATCTTTATTGCAAGTTCCAAAAAAAAATAAAAAATATCACAGATAGTTCATATTCACTACAGTTCCTTTGTGGTGATGGAATATTTTTCTCTGCTAGTGGTTTAGTTTCTAGCTTAAGTGATCTTTTGGATAAGAATAAATCCATGTCATATTAAACTTTGAATTTATAGAAATGACAAAATATAAACATCATTTTATCAAAACTCTGAAAATGTAAGAGAGTAGACTCTGGTCCTCGTCCACTCATAAATAATAGAGAATTAAATCAGAAATGGTCATCTTTAACCCGTCTTCGCAGAAGTCACTGAACACTTGAATGCCCCAAATACTCTGTTCTATTACTCTGAGAAAGGAGACAGGGTGATTATGAAGAAGAGGAAGGAATAATGTTTAATCTGAAATGTTACAAAGTTTATGAAACCTGTTGTTCTTAATTGTGGTTTACACTATTTGTAGGAGAGAGATTATTTATTTAATCAGTAGGTTGCCCATTATTACAAACCCATTACAAACAAAGCAAAAACAAATCAGCTATTTTGGAATTGATTACATTTCACTACCAAAAATTACAATAAATCCTGGTATATCTCTCGTATACATGCCTTAGAGTTAAACCCATCATGTACTACGTAAGACGCTAACGTCTGTGGGAAAAATAAGAAGAAAAAGTGCTGCTTGGATTTCCCATCCTTCGCTTCCTTTTTTGTATTCACAAAAATAATCTCTCATAGTGTGACTACATAGAGTTAGAGAGCGATGGAGAAAGAGAAAAAAGTCCAAACCGCTCCGCTGCTTTCCCCCTCCTCTGTTCACTCTTTCACACATCTGACAGAAAACTAGACCAAAAACCTCCACATTCTTTCCTTCTTTTGCATCCTCTGTTTCCAGTTACCTGTTTACCTCCTGTACATACTTGTGTTTTAAGAAGACGTGTGTGTGATACACACCTGCATAGTTAGGCCTGAGCAAATGAACTGAAGCACCAAGAAGTCTGAAAAATGTGTATCTGTAGAAATCAAGACGTGCAGATGTTCAGATCATTTTTATAGATACAACTTGTTCAGCATTTTTACAGCCTTACAGGCCGAGGTGATAAAAGTAACCAAATTCTTTACTTCCTCGAAGTAAATACACAAGTTCATGTAGAAAAATACAAACTCCTAAATTTGCTTCAAGTGCTAAATTACTCTATTCTACTGTAACAGAAAAAGACATCTGCCTCACATTGCATAATGATCTTAAATTAAAGGCCTTTCACTAAGGGACTGAAGAATGTGAGAAAACTAGCTAATGCTAACAGCTTAAATAACGTATTAAATATTATCTAGCATAAGTCTGATGAACAAATATTGGTAAAATGTTAATAGCTACTTGGACTTGTAGCCGTCACAATATAAACAGGCTTTGGCAAATACACAGGACTCAAGATGAGTGACACTTCATGATGTTACTACTAAAAGATTTGTATCGATGTAGTGTCTGGTAATGTAGTGAGAACAAAGAAGAACAGGGGCTGCTTAAAAAAAAAAAAAAAGTACCAAGTGAGATTGTAATGTTTCTGTATAATATTGCAAGCGGTTTTAGTTACAGGTACAAGGGTATAACAATAGATTCAGGTCAACAAGATCAAAACATGTGTAAAGTTTAACATGTTTAAGACAATGCAAAACAGAATAATGACACCCCGAATTTTGTAATATTGTAACATTATATATAACAACGCTTACACTCTAGTGAAGTCTTCTATGAAATTTTTGAATGTCTAAGTTTTAAGAAACAAAATTAAGATGAATATGCAACATATTTTTTGAAGTGATGATTTAAAGTTGGGGTATTTTTGCTAAAATGTTACACTCCTGACAATATTACAACATTTGTGGTGCCATTATTCTGTTTCGCATTGCCTTACAGATGTTAAAGTTTCCACAAGTTTAGATTTTGGTGACCTCCATCTAGGGTCATACTCCTGTACCCGTAACTAAAACAGCTTGCAATATAATACAGAAATATTACAATCTCACTTTTGGCACCATTATTTTTTCTTAAACAGGCCTTAGGTGTAATAGGAATCATATGAATGAACAAAACAATTCCAGTACAGGGGTTCGTTGCACCTGCTGCATGTAAGGGCGATTTTAAGTCAAAGTGTAAAGTCGATACGTAGACAAGAGTAGTTCGTTTAAAACCAGCGTGGTAAAATTCCTGAAACATCAGATACAGTTGCAAGGCATATCAGAACTAGTATTGTGTAAATTGATCATGGACACAATTACACATACAAGCAACCACATGAACACAAACAACAGATATGACCTTGACGATCAAGACGTGTGGTACAGGACAGGACAGAACAGAACAGGAGACGAAGTCCATTTGATTTTTCACTGGCATATAATTTACTTAACTGAATAAAATGAACAAAAATTAACACACACACACACACGCACGCGCACGCACGCGCAAATTGCGTTTTACCTAATTTACCCAACTCTTATGTATTTTATCTTGTTCTGCTTGTGGTCCAGTATCAACAATAGTCAACAAATTTAATACCATTTCAGTAACAAGACATAGTAATGAGATGAAAAATAGCTCATTCCTGCAAAGTTAATCTACATTTGAGTAAACTGACTGGTAATATAATATTGCATTAATTTTAAACTTATAAAATATTTAACAGCAATTACTAACTTGACATAGTTATGATCCTACGATATGTGTGCCCTCGGCAAGGAAAGATCTCGCAGCAGTCCTCAATATTAAAACAGCCCTTTATTTATTAGTCTCATAATAATCTCTTTATAGGTTCTGTTACAGAAGCTGTATCTCTGCAAATTGTCCAACGACAAAATAGAGAAAATATTATCATAAAGAAATACAAATACACACACACACACACACACATATGTATGTACGTGTATATATATATATATATAAAAAACACACACACACACACATATATATACACATATATGTGTATGTATGTGTGTGTGTATGTATATA
>JBCNYH010000010.1:10836750-10850256 GCA_039654325.1 Tandanus tandanus
ACACACATATATATATATATATATATATATATACACATACACACACACATACATATATATATACATACATATACATACACACACACACACACATATATATATATATATATAAAAGCATTTATGGGTCCAAATACTCATTTTTACTTGCGCTGAATGTTGCACCTACTAATGTTTAGTTCCAGCTTACATATAGAAAATATAGAACTTGCTGCAAATGCATTAATAGTTATACATTTACATTGAAACTAGGCTTAAATTTGTGTTTAGCTGGAGCAACTGACTGCAGACATGTAGTACTTTTAGAACAAAATTATTTCACTTGTTAGATTATATCCGGTATGCATTTGGTCTTACTTTGCAGGCCCAGATTTTGTCTGGACTACCACATGTCTTACACATTTGGTTTTTTTACCCACACTATGCTAATGCTGAGGTTAATGAAGAGGAGTCTTTTAAATGCATTCACACTGTACAGCCCTCACAGTTAGCATTCACCCACACTGACCCCAACATATCAAAGTGTGGGCAAGAAACCAAAAGTGTAAAACAACATGTTACAGTCCAGACAAAATCTGGGTCTGCAAAATAAGACCAAATATATTCTAACAACTACACATCGTCTTGCACCTTTGGTTTCGTACACACACTATGATAAAGCCAAGCTTAATGAGGAGCATTATAGATACTTTCACAAAGTAAAGACCTTACACCCACACTGTCCTTTTGAACCCACAAGATGCACAGACCAGGGAGATTTAAATTTCTCAGTGTGTGTATGTGAAGTGATTTAACAATGCAGGCGTGGTATGTTTCCTTACCAACATCCAGCAAAGGACAATGCATGCTCATTATTACATTTTAATTTTTTTTTTTAATTGCAGTGTTTAATAGCACATTTCTAAATCTTTACAAATTCCCATTTTCACTGTTTATTTGTCAGGATTTGAGAATTTTTGGTTACTTGCTGCTAATGCACTGCCAGTAGTTTTGGTACTAAATGCACATCATCCCTGTTCCTGGAAAGAGTTGAAACACTACTCTATGTTGATGCCTAAATCCAGGCTGATGAAAATGCAAAAAATGTCAGTTGATATAGAAGGCAGAGTGAGCAGGAAAGGAAGACGGGAGTTACACTGGGGAACCACTGCGTGTAGACAGAAATATAGGTAGAGAGAGTAAATGATGCAAGTGGTGTATGGAAACTATACATATGTTGTGTTGTGGGTAGGACAAAAGATGAAGATGCATGTATAGAAGGAGACGGAGAGAGAACAAACAAGAGCGGAGGCGGGATGTACGGAGGTTTCCCTTGTCCACTTCCTGCACTGTTGTCGTTTCGTGGTCAACTTCCTGTCACATGACTTTCAAACACCACTGATCTCTGACATAAACACAACGGCTCGTTTCACCCACATAAATACACACAAACTGACACAGACACTGACACAAACATGCTCACACTCTCTCACAATTACACATACAAGCAGCTTACACTCTGACACACGCACACACAGAAACAGTGTTGACAGGAAGCTTTGCCACTCGCATATCGTATATACACTCACACACACGCCTACGCTCTACCTGATGAAGCCTACATGTCGACTCATACGCATTTCAGATCTAAGACGAAGTGAGTCACTCACCACATGAGATGCTCAAGATAACACACTCAACCTTGTGAACAATGGTTTTGGCAGAGGTTGCGCTTTTACCATGATCTGAGATCAGTTTTGTGGTCACTTGTAGATAATGTTAAAACTCAGGTGGTGAACAAGCCAACAATTTACAAAAACTTTAAGTCTAGTTTTCAGATCAATTGCCTGCATTCAGGTTTTTGGTAAAGGCTCTTAATTCTTCACCAGAATTTCTCATACAATATTTCTACACATGTAGAATCTGCAAATCAACTAATATACCAGACAGACAAAATCTGTGGTGCCCTGTGTGCTCTAAGTATATTTACTTATTTGTTTACCAAAGTGGGATACGGTAATAAATAGACTGAGCGGGGCAAAAAAAAAAGGATGGAGCAAGTCAGAGACAGAGGGAGATCCGTGACTCTTTCCCCAGGATGTGGTTTTCTTTTCGGGGTTTTAGGGGTGAGGTTCTCTCTGTGACAAATATAAGAGTTACTTTTGATCGGCAGCACCTGCTTGAGCGAGAGTGTGTTCACATGTGTGTTCCTGTCAGCGTGAGTGTGGGTGTGCTTCTATAACATGTTTATATGAAATGTTTTTACATACCAAGATGTGTAGGGGCGGGGGGCTGGGGAGAAAGTGTGCACGTGTGAAAGGCTTGCAGTTTCATTTGTAAGCTGAGGAGATCGCACACTACGGATTATATTTATGTATATAAATCATGTGTTGAAGAAAAAGAAAGAGGCACAAAAGACAGGTACGTACAACATGAGACAAAAATAAATAAATAACTACTACAAGACTGTAATGATGAAGTACAAGTCAATAGAAAGTACCTGTTGAGCAAAATGAAATACACCTTATCTCTCTTCCTCTCTTTCGCTACGTTTTTCTTTATCGGGTTGACACCCAATTTATTAACTGAAAAAAAGTAGATGCAGGAAGTATATTACACCAAGTATATAAGGGCAAATGTAAAACATTTAAGGTAAATGCTTTGAGTCTGTAATTCTGATTAATTTCCACAAGTTTTCTTTAGTTATCTGATTTAAACTTTAATGTGAAATTATACCTGTATGCCTTTCTCATGTTCTTTCCAGCTTAAAAAGATGCCATGACTGTCCCATGACTTTAGCTTAGCAAGAAGAGAGCTTTTAAACAGCCTCTGACTTCTCTCTGGCACAACACGTATCTAAACATCATGGCCGATCACAGTTCCATCCACACTTCAGAGTCGCCGCCCTTCTCTGCCATATACCGTCTTCAGACGCAAGGTCAAAGATCAAGCTACAACCTTTTTCAGAACAATTCTCTGAGCAAAATAAACCAGTATGAAGACAATTGCTTTCTGATTGACCCTGCTGATAATTGCACGATTGCTGGAGCAAGTATGAATGGAGTCGGTGAGCAAATGAATGCAGCATACTGGGACATGGAGTCTTTGATTTCGTCCCAGCCTGGTGCGTTCAATAAAACTAAAGCCCACAGTGAACGATATGAGGACGAATGGAATTCCAGTTCCCAGCAGCAGGATGCAATTGAAAATTATGCCACCACCGGGGGAAATCATCAGAAACTTGACTCTTTCTTTGAGGCATTTTATGGCCGGGGCATTTCAAGAACTGCCAACTGTGTTGACCAGGTTGGATACAGTGTTGATCCACACAACTCTCCCACCAATCATCCTCTTCCCTCTCTTTCTCTCCCTCTGGTTCTGAGTCCTCCTCCTACACCTCTTCCTCAGCCATCTCTTTCTCCTCCTAAACGGGGGCTTTATCCCACTGCTGCACAGTCACTAAGCCAAACACAATCACAGTCCCATTCCGAAGGTCCTTTGCGGTTCTTTCCACCTCTTTCTTGTACCAATACTATTCTTCCAGGGGGTCCCAATCATACTCACTGGCTCTCACTTCACACTGACTCCACTGAAAGTGGAGACATAACACAGCACCTCCCTCAAGACCCGGGTCCATCTGCAGCATACCAAGAAGGGGTAGGGATTCATCTAAGGCAGTTGAGTGCAACAGAGGGCGACACAGGTAACTGAAGTCTCTCTTAAGGAAAATACAGATACAGTTTGATTTATATACAGTCTAATTTCTGATAAACTCAGAGTTTCCCCTCTGTCAGACTGCTCTCTAGAGACTTCTCCATGTTCACCTATGGTGCAGCACCCTCCTCCGCTACCTGTTTCATCACATGAAAGGGAACACTGCCCTGTAACCTCTGAACATCACATGACATGGTCCCAGGTAGGTTTACTGGGTCAATTCTCTTTAATGACTAACCTATATAATTATTTCGTTTTTAGTACTCATTTATAAACCTTTTCCCCAAAGATGATGCCATCATCTCAACAATTCTGCCCCCCAATCCATCCCTTAAGCACTCAGGCAGAGGGAGTGAGGGCACATGAGAACACAAAGCCCATTGCAGGGTTCCAGAGAACACCCTTTCTTTGTTTGTCCAGTTCACAGGTATGAATGATTCATAATAGGAAAAATATTGATCAAGTACATGTAGATATAAGAAGGCTTCGTGAATGACACTAAACTTCGGACCTCTGGTGCTATTAGAATAATCCCTCGGCAATCTACACGGGAGTTCCCTTTCACAGCGTCCTCAAGTCAGGCACACTGAGGGATAATCTGGAACACGTGACTCGTCACTACACGCCACTTCCCATGTTGAATCCCACTCGCAGTGGAACAGGGCTGTACTGTAACCTGCTGCCTCCACTGAACCAACAGGGACAGTGGTCAGAGGAAACAGGACATCATGCTCAGCATAGGTGAGAAATCATCTCAACAGTCTTTTAGAACTGAGCAGTCATCAGCTGTTTTGTTGTCTAATGTAGTTACCCAGCATACTGTACCCTGCTACTGCAGAACTCCAAGTAAATTTCATTTTAAAATAACTGAACATGTGCAACACACTATAATTTAAACAACTCACTGTTTCCTTCACAAACAAAATCCAGGCGAGTGAACATAGGGTCGGAGTTTCAGGTGGAGATACCTGATCTGCTTAAGCAGGAGGAGATAGCGCTGTGGTCTGAAGAACCACCACGGGAGGAGTTACTTTGGAAACCATGGGCAGAATTAGAGGGGAATGATGACCTCCTTGAGCAGGGTAAGTACCCCAGTATATAAGTGTTAAAGTTTATTCAAAGTACTTTTACACAATTGATTGGAACGGCCACCTACATAAAATTAGCTCAAAGTTTTAGCTGAACAGAGTGACATCAAATGTCTGCCAGCAGGACAGAGTTTTAACACATCTTTTAGATTTTTGTGCATCCCCAATAAGGAAGTAAGGGGCACAAGTGGGACTAACATGTGCTACCATGTATTCTTCCCATTAATACCAACATGTCTTTGCTGTGGTTCTTCCTACATTTTTAGTTTCATTTGTTCAATTTACAATATTGCGAAGATGAAGCTTACATTCCACAATCTAACAAATTTCCCAGCCACACATTTGAATATTCTGCAAAACTTTTTCTATATTGATTTTCAGTTTCTACTGACGGTCCTCACTTCCTGTTTTGGCAAATTAACTACGGTATAATGAATTAGGGAATAGACTTATGAAGTCTAGAAGAGTTTGTGGTTTTTGCTGAACTTCAACTCGGTAGTATGTTTCATTGTTTTGCACATTTAAGGATTGTCAAATGCATTCCACAACACTTTAATAACAAATAGGCACAAAATGTTTCTTTTTCACTTTAAATGCTGTCATAAAAGATCAAGTCTGTTGGGCTTTTCAAACCCGAGCCTAGTGACTCATCAGAGCCGGAGCTTATTCCCAGTTTCTGTAGCGTGAAGCGACTTAGGAACTCATCTCCTCCTGGATGGGATGCTAGTCCATTGCAGATTACCTTCCCAGTATATTTGACTGCTACCCATTTATACTGCTGGGTGGAGAGAGGCACATTTGTGGTTGATGACCTTGCCCATGGGTCTTATCACAGTGGGGGCTTAACTGGGATTTGAACCCACGACCTGTCACTCATGAGCCCAGCACCTTAACCACTACACCACCGGTCCCACTAAAATTGCTATTATACTAGCAACATACTGTACCACTAAAAGCCAGATATCTTGGCATTAACTAGTCACTTTTTTCAAAGACGTTCAAGCAAGTTTCGAAATACACCACATGATACAATACGTCTATAAAACCTAGCAAAGGTATCCTGCCAATATTCAGTTCTACAGATTGATTATTATGCTCACTTTCTACACTTAATTATGCCTTTAATTTTTTTTTACGTCATTGCTTTTCAAGTCATATCTTTATTTGTTTTGCTGTTAAATGTGTTTACACGTAGAATACATATTGTATGAAAAAAGGTATACAGGTACATAATTGCTAACATTTAACAGTTACCACTACAAGTTGATAACAGTATCAACCATATGCAAATACAAATGTAGGAGGCATAATGTTTGTATAATGCAAGATGTTTCAGATAAAAAGCATTTTCAGCTGCACTGCCCCTATACCTCTAGAGTACATGGCATGCTTTTGACTTACATAATGTACTTAAATGTACATATACACAAGAACAAAAACAGATAACAGTGTAATTCTTCTGCAGTGGAGAATCTTCTCGATCTCAGTACTTCTACTGCTTTACCTGGAAGTGCTGCTAATCTGGAGCTTGCACTGCATAGCCTGTCCTTATGCAAAGGAAATGTACTGGTGAGTAACTAGAAATAAAATCCTTAGTCGTACGTTACATTTACATTTGAGATTTGGTATAAACACTACTGACTCTCTATACACTTTTTTTCCCCCATTACAGGCTGCTTTGGAAATGATGTTCTTCTCAGACTCAAAACCTTCTAGAGACTACCATTATTCTGGTACAATTTTAACATCTTGTTATCATCATAGAAAACTAGAAGCACTCAGAGAGTGCAAACCTCTGCCAAGGAAGGGCAGTCTCTCTCCTGTATAACCCCCCTGGTGGAGGTAAACGAAAAACTAATCATTTGTTCCTTGACCCATTCTCCACCTTCCCTGGAAATTTCAGAAAAATCCGTTCATAACTTTTTGCGTTAAGTTGATAAACAGAGAAACAGACGCTGGCAAAACCATAACCTTCTTGGCGAAGGTAATGAGGAGCAGAAGACCTACTATATTGAAGTTAGAAAGCAGCAGATCTGTCCATGATAATCATACAAATTGATTCGTTTGACATATCCAAATTATCACACTACCACCAAGCTACACAGTTGAGACTGTAGGTTTAAGATCATTTGCATTTTCTTTCACTTCCACATTTCAGTAAGTTTTAGTATTTTAATTCAAAAGGTGGCCATTCACTTACCAGGCATATTAAATAAACATGAAATACAGTGTTTCAATCTCTCGTAAATAAAATGGAATCGGCCACGACGACTTTCTGAAACCATTTGCTTACTTCTGTACGCAAGTGTTAATGACCCCTGCAACAGGCATGATGATATTAGTAAATATCGTCATCTTTTTTACTCGCTCTATTACTCATTTTCCGAACGGCTTAATCCTACCAGGGTCACAGGGAGGCACACACACAACCATTCACACTCAGGGGCAATTTGGAATGGCCAGTTAGCCTAATGTGTATGTCCTTGGACTGCGGGAGGAAACCGGAATTCCTGGGGGAAACCAATGCCAGAGTAGGGAGAACATGCAAACTCCACATAGAAATGCCCTTGCCAAGCCCGGGAATCGAACCCCGGACCATCTTGCTGTGAGGCAGATAAGCCGCACGCCATCTTCTTACTTCTCTTGAAATCATATGCCTTCTTTTTCTTAACACATGATCTTGGACTTTTCCACATTTTACAAGTCTGTAGAAATGCACAAGATCATTCCTCTGATTACACAGTCTTATTACTGTTATTGTAAACATACACAAAACCAAAACAAGATGTAAAACAGGTGAATGAGATATACCAAGCTTGTGAGCTGGGGTGGTTTGCCAGGAAACTTTTGTATTCTTCCAAAATGAACTGATAATAGGAAATAAAACACATTTTGAATGGGAACCTTTAAGCTCTATATCTTGCCGTTAGTATAATTTTGAGTGGATATAAAACCAAAATACAAAATACTGTTTTAAAGTGAAGCAGTTAAATCCACTTATGGTCTCTCTTTAACAGGCAGTGACATTTGGCGGTTACCAGAGCAAAAGTTATTTCATAAGGCCTTCGCCATGTATGGAAAAGACTTCTCCTTTATCCACAAAATGGTATGCCATTATCATAACATACTTTTGATATTAGAAATATTGTAAGCACAACTCAAACTTGATGATGAACCACAGGTGCAGACAAAGGAGGTGTCACAGTGTGTGGAATTCTACTATCATTCCAAACGTCTCAGAGAAAAACAGAGGAAGTTAAAGGAGAAAGAAGCACAGCAACAAAAAATGGCTGCAGAAACACTTACTCCAACTAACCAGGTAAAATTATATTCCTTTCTTTACAAGATGTTAATAAACTATGCCTCTATCAAGGGACCTGACGGTAATAAAAGCATTTTAATAATAAAGTAAGCCGGACTGAAAGTATCCTTTATTTACAGGTCATGATGATGAACCCTATTAATGTAGACATGCTAATTCATACACCTGCACTGGCTCCAAGTTTTCCCTGTAAACAATGTGGAAAGTAAGTGTATACCTGTCGTCATATATGGATATATGTTGTATTTTTTTTATCAAATTTCGAAACATCAATACAAAAATCAATATCATGAACTGCCATGAATAAACTCCTGTTTGATTTTCTCACTTCTCAGGATGTTCTACAAGATCAAAAGCAGAAATGCTCACATGAAGATCCATCGTCAGCAGCAGGAGGATTGGAGGGAAAGAATCCACCCAAACAACCACCTTAACCTGTCCCAGACCCTGCAAAATCAAAACCGAGCCCTGACCAATACCAACCAGCTTGTTACGCAGGGTCACCCAAACCAGTTAATAACCCAAAGCCTGATCCAGAACCTGGTGCAGTCTCAGGCTCAGATCGCTTTTATCCAAAGCAGCAAGACTCAAAGTCCTTGTTTCACTTCTGCCATCAGCAGTACAAATTCCCCACAAAGCCCAACGATAGCTCCTAGAGCCCCAGTGCTACCACTTTACAGGGGCCCCCAACAGACATGGGGTGCTATTCATGGTAGCTTGGAGTCTGGTCTGTATTACGAGTAATAGAGGCACACAGATGGGGGTTTAGCTTTACCTTATTAGCTAGATTCTTAATTCTCTTTGTTCATTTCTGGAACAGTAAAACTGACATGTAGCTTATGTTTGTACATAACTGAACCTAAAATGATGTTCATTAAATACTGACTTCACACTCATGGTCTTCAAATCCTTACAACAATGATCCTGATTTCATACCATTTTTGGAAAAGCGGTTCATACTATAGAGGATTGCCTCATGTGCATTATGTTTTTAGTCGGTCACTCATATTTATGGCAAATCAATATTAAAATAAAAATCCTTACTCATATTTTTGATTACAATAACTGGCTACTGCATACTGACATCCAAGAAATGTGTCATCACCAGGATATCATTTTCATAGGACAGTAAGCCATTATCAAATCAGTAAATCAAAGATATGGAGTAAAGTTGTGTTCAGAGACCATAATACACTGTAGATCTATGATACAAACCTTGAGCATATTTCAGTGTAATGAGTCTAAAGGTGAAAATGTGAATAATTTTAAGAATAATAAGGAAATAATAATATTAATATTAACTAGAAATGCGTTCTTGTCACAGAACACTAAGTGTATCCTCTGTGTGGTCAACAGCACACTTAGTTTCATCATGTTTTAATTGTTACAAGGTTAACAGGCATGCCCATATCCGTACCCATATGCATATCAATTATTAACTATAAAGTCCTTTGAATAGTTAGAGGTATTGTTATTGTTCTTTTCTTCTTGACATTGATAGCTTATTCTTCAAATTTTAGGACAGTCGTAACAAGCATTTCACTACATATTGTACTGTGTATGATTTTGTACGTGACAAATAAATTTGAATTTTAATATCTGGTATAAATAACAAAAAATCCTGTGCTACATTTTACATATTTTTACATTTTTGACCTTTTACATGACTTCATGCATATTTCATATGGCCCCTGTGACCTTGAAATTAGGTGAAGGTGATCCAGTTTCAATACGCTTGAGAACCTTGACACTAAGTATAACAGGTATGAATTGGAAACAGATCCAACATAAACTGCAACCTCTAGAATGCTAATGGCCATTTTTAATGAACTGATGTCTGTGACCTTAAAAAATGGGTCAAGGTGACCCAGTTTCAATAGGCTGGTAGGGCGTGCCATAGGGACAATTCAACATAAATATAAAATAAATTCATAAAGAACCAGCACTGCTAGAGTGTTAACAAGAAGTGTCTGCAGCGGACAGCCTGTGAAAACATTGTATCCCCTACGCTTCATGAGGGATACAATAGCAATAATATAATGTAAAGTATGCTGCTCGTGTAACAGGCCATGATACATGTAATTGTAAAAAGTGTGCAACAGCTGCTATGACATCAGGCCAGACAGATTGGATGAGTACTAACTTCTCGCTTTCATTACATCAAAGTCCTCATCAGTTTGCAACAGGGATGATAAAACCATTTCTAGTTTAGTATTTATTAACCCTTGACACTAATTTACACAAAAACTGTAAATATGCATTTAATTTATTGGTTTTTCTTTATATACATGTCAGTGGAATGCATTTGGGTTGTTTTTTTTTACCCTTGCTGTATGACCCTTGACACGGACCTGCGTGTCTTCATACCATATGAATCCGCTGCAGGATTCAAAAGGTATCTTTTATATCATGGGCCTACATGTAAACACAAGGAAGAACAATAAGTGTGCAGTATTTTATTTTTTTTTAAACAAATGTTTAATCTTTTAAGGAAAAAAAGATTAAAAAGATTAAGCTTGCATTTAAAGGTGGACTACTTATGAAAATAATTTTGCCATCGTATGCGTAAGATAGCTTAGGTGGTCCTACCTTTCAAGCCTTTTGGTATTTTTAGGCCTGTAAGAATACAGACATAATAAATATAACTTCTCAAAAATACCAACTGTACAATATGTCAGTCACAAAGTACTGATACCTCTGATTAGAAGCTTTATCCTGTTGAATGCTTGTCTCCGTTTTCGTGATAATGAGGAATGTTTGATGTTTTTGGTAGTGGTGGGATGAAGCATTAATGTGTTGGTGCCGTTAATCGGGTATCGACACTGCAGTGTCAGCCTTTTGCAGAGTTGCATGTATAATAATAGACAAAAATAGGAATATTAAAATCAAAACCTTTCATAGGGAACTGTCAGTAAAATATATTCAATATATGTAGTAAACGTGCCTTATCTAAAGTGAAAGAAATAGCTGCCTGTACCAACTTACCTCAATGGTGAGTCAATATGGATGAGGTGGTCTTCTTTCGGAAGAAACTTCTGTCTGTATCTTATCTCATTCTCATACAGCAGATAGTTTCCTTCCACCTGGTTTACATTTATTAAAACTGATTTGTGTTTTTGAACACCCTATCTGTAGAAAACCTATGTTAAATGATTAATAAGGTTAAAGGCTTAAAAAAGGCATTAGCACGGTCATCTCTTACTGGTTTCACAATGTAGACCCTGTTCAAGTCACTTACAGTCATGGTGGTGCCGCACGAGTCCAAGCTGAAGTTGAACAGAGCTCTGGAGCTGTCTGTGGCAGTGGGTTTACAGGATGTGTCCAAGAGACTGGTGCTGTTAGGCTTAATGGGAGGGATGGAGCGAGTAGTGTCTGTAACCACCACCATCCTTCCTTCTGGCAGGCAAACTGAATAAGGGTAAACAAATGGTCAAAACATTGTCATCAGACAATAAATGATAAGTACAGACATGTAAAGTATTAGTGAATGCAGTATGCAGTGAACAAGAAAATAGAAAAGAAATACACTATGGAAAGAAAACAAGCTTTCTGACTAATATTCCCTAACGGTTTAGTGCAGATAGTGTAGATGTGTTCTTCTGTGTGTGTGCTTTACCCAGAAAATCCCGAACAGTAAATGTGCAGCGCTGGACAAGGTAGTGCTCCTTCTTCATTGTCACCATGCTAACAGCACTGACCTCCACCTTGACAACCATGTCTTTCAAATTTAGATCCTACACATACCAAAAGGCCATCAGTCATTCAAGATGGAATAACACATTATCCAAAATACCTTCTCACTGAATACAAGAGGAACTAAGAATAAGGACAACAGACCACAAGATGGCATCACAGGCAAAAAAGAATGTATTTTGAAAGCTAATACTATACTCTTAAATTAAATCAAACACCACAACTTGGGAAGCTGATGGTTGATAAAATAAAACAACCATCTGTTATGGGCTAAACTTTAGAACAGTTGGTACAGTATGTAAAAATTTAAAACATCAATAAAAATTGAATACAGCATTAAAACTGAAAACAATGATTTCAAAATAATCTTTGTTCTGTGTTGTGGCACTCAGTACAACACAACAGCACATTATTTGATGTTTCACCGAACAAATTTTATTCTGTTGCATACTGGACTGCATGCAGGCCAGTCAAACCCTTTAACCCACTTCTTTTGCAGCCATGCCTTTGGTTTTGCATTGTCTTTTTAAGAAATGCATGGGTGTCCATGGAAAAAGACCTGGCTCCAAGATACAACTACAAGCTAAAAAAATTAAGTGACAACTAGTAAGTGAGATATAAAGAACACATTTCTGAAATAAATGCAAATAATCAAACAAACCTTGTATACACAATACTTTATAACATTTATTTCAAATATATCTATGGAAAAAAAGTAAGTGACAACTTTTTTTAGGGATCACCATTAAAAGTGGTCTCTTAATTGTTTTCAAAAGTTGTATTTACAAATTAATCTACTACTGCAGGTTTGGTGTGATTCCAACTGGCACAAATACATTTGACATGTCCTAAATGTTCATTCCCAAATTCCTCGCTCAAAATATGTTTAAAGCCTGTTGTCTAGTTAGAGGTCATTTTTTTCCCTCCTATTATAAACATCAAACTACCAATATCTATCTATAAATGCAGTGTCGGGGATTCAAAGGAGATTGTCATGCAAGCTGCTGGTCACTGAAAAGATTCTGTGATGAAAGATTCTGTCTGGATTATATGAATAAACATTATGACATTGCAGTGAGCTACTTCATCACTTGTTTCAACAAAAAAAAGACCACCAAGAATTCCACCAAGACCGAGGAATAATATAGACACTTTGGTACACCCCCCGAAATACAGTATTACTACCCCCCCAACGCACACACACCTCATAAACAAGTCCAGGGCTAAAGAGAGGTATCTCTACACTGAAATAGTCATCTCCGCCATCCAGCCTGTAGCCTCCCAGGTACACAAGTTCCCAGTCCAGCTTATGGTCGCCTACATACAGCTCCCATTGCTTATTCTCTGAGCCGTAGTGCAGAACCACCATAACTCCTCTTTCTGTACAACTGCTGTCCAGAAGAGCTGGAAGAGCTGGTAGTGACACAAAGCAAAAAAAAATCAAGTTACAAAGCGAAAGTGGGCACTACTAAACTGGGTAAAGCGGTTAGGTTTACAGCAAACAAATAGAACGTGGACCAAAAAAACAGAAGTTCACCTGGTTCTTTCTGAACAAACATTACATTATATCTATAGCTGAAGTGCTCTTCTTCAGGGAAAATTACCAGGTCAAAGGACAGGTCCAAGCTGTGCCTCGTGGAATGTCCAGTGATTACCTGAACAAAGATCAACTGGGATCAGGTCTTAGTATATATTAAAAAAAAAAATAAAAAA
>JBCNYH010000010.1:10851013-10862983 GCA_039654325.1 Tandanus tandanus
CCCCACATACCATATATTTAGCTCTACTTCGACGTATCGAGCACTGTTCTACGGAAAATCGACTCAGGATTTTATATTTATATATATACACATACATACACACACACACACACACACACACACACACAAAATATAATATATATAAATTATATATTTTGTGTGTATATATATATATATATATACACACACACACAAACACATACATACACACTGCTAGATTTTTTTCAACATAAACTCTTAAAATCTTAAAAACTGAAATTTTTTGAAACAGTAATGTCCCACCCTCTGGGTGACCATGGGGTGGGAAAAGGGGACCTGCAGTTCATAGGCATGGCTGCCATTATTGAAGAGTATTTGTTTCAAATTAAGCTTTTCTTCTTGTGCCTCTCGCCAGGTCATAGTTTCACCCCCAAGCGTAATATTTTGAAGTGACACATCAGCAGGAAATACACCGAGAGTGATGGAGAACATCTCTGTGGAGGGATCTGTGCCTTCAGAGCAAAGAAACACAGATCGGGTTTTTGAAGTAAAATTATCAGACTCAAAGTTGAAATGCAACACTGTCTTCACAAGCTCAATTCTTCCAAAACGCTAAAGCTACATCCGTTCTCTTATGACTCATATGTGAGTGGATTCTTACTGTTGAGAAGAATTGGTGTTCGAGGCACACGTGGTGTGCGCAGGAGCAGGAAGCTACGGTGTTGAGTACGAGGCCAAACCGCGTCATCCCAGTGATACATATAAAAGAACTCCACTGACAGAGATTGAGCATAATGGCCTTTAAAGACATGACTCTGCAGATATGAATGAGAAGTCAGCACTACTGCATGCACATACAAATTGCTTTTTAATCTGTTTGCTTTTAAGTGCAGTTAAAAGAAAATACAGGAATTCATTGTATTATACCAAGGGTTACCATCAATATCTGAAACTGGAGTGATTCAGTATCCCCGATTGTACCTTTAATTTTGCTCCTGCTTTGTCAAATGGAATCCTAATATTTACTGTCTGGTGCTTCAGGGAGATGTTATAACCCCTGCCGCGTATTTCACAATCACTCAACACTCTGTCGTCTACTCCCAGTCTCATCGCAACATTTGTGAACCAACCTCGCACCAGAGGGGAAAGAGCCAGAGGGAATGACCAGAGAAGGTATGGGCCATCAACTACAACCTCAGCTAAGAAGCAAGAAAGTAAACAGGATAGTAAATAAAATGGAATTGAAAAGAATAAAAGTTTGACAAATAAGAATTAAACAATACCTGCACTCTTTGCGCAGGCCACAGAAATCTCGATAGGGATGGATGACATCCCTTCAAGCTGTAAAATTATGACAGCACTAACTGCCTCCACTTGAACGTTCTTTTCCTAATGGACAACAACAAACATACATTAGAGATAAAGCAATAAAAATATTTACATGTATATTTACAGTTAAGTACAAACGTTACAATCCTCATGGTTACTGCTTAAAATAAGCAGCATCTCGACTGAACAAGTTTTCAATAAAAGGAAATACCAAAAAGACAGAAGTTAATCACATTAAATCAACATTTCAAATCATTACATAACATAAGACTGGACACAAATTAAAGGAAAAACCATCATTTGTTTAAGAAAGGTTACACCATGCCCTAGACTCCACGCATCTGTGAAACTGTACAAGAGATGATGAGCATTTTTCCAAAATACATCCTTCAACTGTTTTTCTTTTATTTTTTAAAAAGACTGTAATGTAGAAAACCATCCAACAAGTAAGTCAAAAACACATTATTAATATCTTAAACAGCTTTTCACTGTTGCATTTCTTATAGTAATGAAGGAACATCTGTGGAACCTAATTCTATTGGTGTATACCTTGTTGATTAAAATACATTTTGCCTAAAGAACAAGGACATACAGAAAGATATTATAATAAATATATAAATAGATGGACATTTTTGTTGATTCTAACCTTGATGGTATAGGATAGTCGGGAAGAGTAGGCACTGCGCAGAACAATTCGAGTATTAGTGGCAACGATGTGGTAACCGAGAACACCGACATCCTTGACCAGTCGGGGCGTCTTGTCAAAATCCCCTGGTCCGTAAAAGATCACTTGGCCTGTTCTGAGCTGCTTAGCTCTTTCTTCCAATGTCTAATTAATGACAATCAAAACAGGCGACAAATGGTTAAAAGCAAAAAGACAAAAAATACACTTTATAATCTTATATAACAATATAAATAGCAAATCGCCATATGTTGTTCTGTCAGACGTATGTGACTCATCACAGCAAGGTAGCTATTACGTCAGAAATTAATATTAAATACCTTGTTGAACATTAAACACGATTTGCTCCAGAACTGCATGTTTAAAGGGCTGAAAATTCCTGCCAGGTTTTGGTTAGTTACCTCAAAACATGTTAGAAAATTTGGTACCATTTTAAAGCTTACGATATCAGCTACAAAATGGTACCAATAACTCAAAATTAATAATTTCTGACTTAATACCCACTTTGATGTAATTTGTCACAAATGTATACAGCAACATCTCATACAAGAATCAAAGCAGCAGTTCGGGGATATCTGCATATACCTTTGAGTGCAGATCAAGCCATTTCACTCCTTCATGAGAAACAAACGGGATCTGCCATTTGATGGAAACCTTAAAAATAGAATTTCTTTCAGTTTCTGTCATAAACTCAATTCTAGTTAAGGGAAATTCCTCAAAGTCTCACCTCCATGTAATTCTCCTCACAGACAATCTCTCTCAGGCTCCAGGGTCCAACTAAAGAGCAGTGAAGCATGAAAGGATAAGCATTCACTCTGCTGTCATCCTGCTGGTTGACAAACCATAATTTGAGTCTAAACTCATTGTCTCCCTGCAACCACACAACAAAAGAAGGGAAAAAAAGTACGTCTAAGGTTATGCTTCCAAATTATGGCAGAAAAAAGTAGTTTGCTTTCAGACAAACTTTCATCTGCATGACTTGTGATGTGCCAATCTACACTGGACATAAACAAAGTCAAATTTAAGCCAATATCGACCAAGTGTTTCTGGACACCAATACTGAATATGTACCCCTGCTTTATTGTATATTTCAAGAAAATATTGGCTGTGTAACATACCCAATTCTCTACATGGCAAGCAAGGTAGGAGGCACGGAACACAAGGTCTCCATGATGATTCAAGATCATTGTATAGCCACATTCTGCAGCTCTCTGACTGGACAGGAAATGGATACCACTGCTGTCTGTGATACAGTAAATTAGGTAATTATTGAGCCTCTAAACAGACAGAGCAGTTACTGAATAAGGCTTGCTATTAATGTTTTAAAAAAATAGACAACCTTCAACATAAATTCGCACCGTGTGCCCCAGAAAGCTGCCTTTGATAGATAACCAGAAGTGACGTTCATGACAATTGGTTCTGAAGGTCCCTTTAAAGATGACATCATTAGACATTGAAAATGAGTCAGTTACTATTAGCTATCTCCTACTCACATTGGCATGACAGAGAAATGAATGCCTTACTGAAATCTATTAGTAGATAGTTAAGTGTACTTAAGTAGTAGTACTTAAGTGTTTCTTAAGCTGTGGCATTTTCAGACAACCATGCAAGTGAACTAAAACAGAGTTTCTGTGAAGAAAAAAAGAACTGTGTAGTCTCACTTCCTGCTGTGGTGACTAAGGAAACGAAATGACATCACCTTTCTAAAACCTTATGTAATGTGTGGATGACATACCACTCAATGCTATGTCTACTGACTGTCTCATAACTGACATCTTATTGTAGTTATTTTCTCTGCCCTACATCGGAAATCTGACCCAATCTATTTCATTATAGAGACGATTAGGCTACTGTAACAGTAGTTACATCTGTACATCTATTTGTCTATATTATTGCACATACTGTGTTTGACATTGTGTCTCAGAAAAAATGACTAAACTCTGTCACTGGGTGGTAGAGTAGTACAGAGTACCGTCATGTGCAAAAAACGTACACCCCATGGAATTTTTGTTTGTGTTTTTAACATGTACATAAAAGAAAAAAAAAAATTACCATCTTTTCTGTGCCTAGAAGTAAAAGTGATGTACTTAAAAAACACCCACAAGGAAAATGCGCCTTGTCAGTCACTTGTTCAATAATATTATCAATCGCTGTAATTGATCTGTGGAGAAAGTAAGTACACCCATGTTACATACATGTTTACTAACAACTGTGCTCTTTCTTTTCACAGCAAATGGTCTGCTTTCAGGCTGAATATCCTGGGACGGCCAGCCCTGATTAAACCGGAAGTCATTGGAAATCTACCCCACTTTTAAACTGATTTTCCTTACAGTGGAATTATTAATTACAAATTATATATATTTATATTTAAGGTCCCTATATTAGTACAGCTTCCTCCTGCAGTAGGTCCTGATTCTATTTATTTATTTATTTATTTATTTTGATTTGAAGGCGTGATAAATAAGGGTAAGCGTGTACTTACTTTTTCTATGTTTTGCTTATATAAATGATTACAATTACAACCTTTTTTTTAAACCTTTTTCTGCAGACAAGAATTAAATATATTAAAATCGCTTGTTAAATTCAAAATTGTCAGGAGAAAATAAACCATTTCAATGGGATGTACTAATTTCCCCCCCAATTCTGTTTGTTGTTCTGGCCTTTATTTAACCATCACTAACTCTTTTAACTTTAGTTAGCTTTTAAAGTAGTACAGACAAGTACATGTCATTTTTTCTTATAGTACACTTTTAGAAAGCAAGTTTTTATACACACTGTGAGACAAACGTTTGCAAAGAGTTGAGGCATGGTACAATGAACAGTTAAATATTTTTAAACTGTGCTTTATCCTACCTGCAGGTATTACAAGGATGGAACAGCTGGTAAGAGGTAGGCCTATAAGCAATAGCCTATAAATGATAAGTGTTAGTATCCAATAATACATTTAAATCAGCCTCCACTCTGTATTGGGAGAGTATTATTAGCTCAAATGTTGCTTACCTTAGAAACATATTAGGGTTTTGGTTTTTTTTTTTTTTTCTTTCTCAGATATTTAATTTTAACGTGCAGTTTGTCAAAGTTGCAAATTGGCGTTTGGTTTTGCACCAACGCCGTTGTGAACATTTATAGGATGCGTTGTAAAAGCGCAATGTTGTGCTTTTATTTGCAAAATATGTGATGCACGCGAGTTCATGAGAGCTGCGCACAGATTGGTAATATTGACTTACTTAAACGCACCTAGACAGTTAAAGGGGCACCGTTCACTATCAGTCGCAAAATGTTGAAAAGGCAACTTCTAATCAAAATAAAGTGCAGTTTATTGACAGATCCTCACCGTCTTTATAATGATTTGATTATTTTACCATGCTATAGGCAGTATAGTCTCAACATACAGATCCCTGTGGTGTCTGAGGTGAGACTCAGTGTAATGAACATACAGTAAAACTCTTCTGTAGATAAACATGTGAGTTTACAGTGTTAAAGGAGATATGAAAGGAAACAACCGATTAGATTTAAAATCTCTTGGGATGTGTATCCGCAGATAATGTCGGCAAAGCTTTTATACCAATTCCAACAACGTAAATGAGGCTTTATTTTCATCAGCTCTCAGTTAAAATGCGTTGCTAGGAGACAGGATAAAGGTGTTGATGTCAGTAGTGAGGTGCATAGACATGTAGCTCTCTCTCTCTCTCTTTCTCTAAGTGATTAACCTTTTCATTGGGCTTTTGTTGCCAAAAAATAATGTTTTTAAATTTAAAAATATGCTTTGTAAGAGACAGGAGAGGGATGCAGGAGGTGGTTAGTTAACATGTCTGTCTCACAGCAAGAAGGTCATTGGTTCAAGTCCCATGCTCAGCAAGGGCATCTCTGTGTGGAGATCACAGTTCACAGTTCACACCATGCTTACGTGGCTTTGCTCTGGGTACTCTAGTTTCCTTCCACAGTCCAAAGACATGCACAACAGGCTAATTGCCCTCATTCACTCACTCACTCATAAGCCGAACCGCTTATTCCTACTATTAGGGTTACAATGAGGCTGGAACCTATCTGAGCCAACACTGGGCGAAGGTGGGATACACCCTGAACAGCTTGCCAGTCCACCGCAGGGAAACACACTCACACCCATTCACACTCACATCCACACCTAGAGGCAATTTGGATCAGACAATTAGCCTGATGTGCATGTCTTTGGACTGTGGGAGAAAACCGGAGTACCCAGAGGAAACACGCAAGCACAGGGAGAACATGCAAACTCCAAACAGAAATGCTTTATTCCAGGACTTGAAACTAGGACCTTCTTGCTGTGAGGCAGACGTGCTAACCACTATGCCACAGTGCCGCCACATTAAGCTAATTGGCTGTTCTGATAATTGTTTCAAGGTGTGTGTGTTTGCCCCGTGAGGGCCTGGCAAGCTGTTCAAGTTGAACACTGACACCCGGCATCAGCCAAGATAGGCTCCAGCCTCCCTGCAACCTCAGCAGGATCAAGCAGCCCAGAAAATGAATGAGCGAGTGAGGAGAGGGAGGAATATCAAAAGACATGGAATTCTTAGGATACAGGTTGGAGTGCAAAGTTGTTACACAGTATATTCACTTGAACAGTGTTGTGCCATTGTGTAGAAAGTATCAGATATTAACTCAAATTCTGTACTAATGCCAGTAATAATAATATACAGTACAGAGCCTTGATCTGTGCTTTTTTCTAAAAAGGTATATGTATTTTTAGGCATGACCTTCTCTGGGTTTTCCTGCATCATGCACATCATCTTCCTCCAGCCCTACTTACAGTAGCAGTACTGGACAGTAATATGACTTTCCCCCCTTCATTAATACCTAGGCATTGTCCATAAACACAACCCAGATCTCAGTCTCCACAGGCTTCTCATCAGCAGTCTAGCAGGTAGAGAAGATATAGAGCTCATACAGAGACCTATGCAACACTTTATCATCACTCTGTAATACCTGTAATAGGAATAACGATTTGCATCTTCTTTCAGTGAAAGGAGGATCTCTGTGGCAGTGAGCAATGCTTGGAAAGATATTTTTATCTTACTGTGTTAACAGTGAGGTTTCATTATTTCTATTGTTATTGTACTGATGATGAATAGTGTGCTCAAATATGGGAAATTAACCACACCCTTTTCCTTTTGGATGGCGATGCTAAATACAGTGAAGGTAAGACCATTATGGATCCACGACCAGATCAACCTGGACCATCAGAAAGATGCGTTTGCTCCGTGAAGAGAGCAGTGGAGAAAAATCCCTGTTCCAAGGCCACAGACATTGCAGAAGACATCCAAACCAGCTCAAAGACTGTTACGCATCTTCATCATATGGGCTATTATGGCCGAGCAGCAAGACGCAAGCCTCTTCTTCGACCAGCAAATATTCATTCTGAAATTTTGGGTGTCTATCTACTTATGTCCTGTCTCTGTTTATATATATATATTACATTTTCTAATCTCCACCTCATAACTGCCTCACAGCAAGAAGGTCCTGGGATCGAATCTCGGGCTCCGTGAGGGTGTTTGTGTGTAGTTTGCATGCTCGCCCTGTGCCTGTGTGGGTATTCTGGTTCCTTCCACAATTCAAAGACATACACATTAGGCTAATTGGCTATTCCAAATTGCCCCTAGGTACCTAGGTATGGGTGTGAGTGGTTGTGTGTGGACTGGAAAGCTGCCTTTGCCCAGAGTTAGCCGAGATAGGCTCCAACCTCCCCACAACCCTAGTAGGTTTAAACGGTTTGTCAAATGAATAGATTTTATTTATTTATTAATATTTATTATTTAAATTTTGACAATTTAATATATTAAACATTCCTATGGCCAATCGTTGTTTGGTTTAATTATTGCATTCACATGGTTAAAATGTACAGTAACAACAACAATAAAGCTTGCACATGCCAAAGCTGCGGGGATTTTGGGATCTTTTTATGAGGATATAATCCCTTCATTATACATTAAATCTGTCTTGGCAGTATGTGAGCAAAATTTGTTATGGTACTGTATATAAACAGTCAACTTCTAAAAGTTCTACCAAGATATATAAATGTATTAGTCTTTTAGTGGAATCCCAGAAAAAAAATCATCAGTGAAAATAAAGGTTCCTTGAGGTTTTTCAGCACTGCTTTTTCCTAATAATGCAGAAAGAGATAAAGCAATGACATTACTGTATAAAAGTTTAATTTTTGAAAATACACATACATTTTTATATATATGTACACAAAAATGTAAAACAAAATTATGCAGGTTTATTAGCCATTAAGGAAAAAACCTTGAGCAGACACAGATTCTGGAGGCAGGTCCGGTGTCCTTGTATTGTGAGTAACATTTGAATATAAATTAGTTTAAAACCAATCAGGATAAAATGTCCTAAAGATACTTGAGCCAACCCTGTGGATGTTATGGTATTAAGGCTCAGTATGTCAACATTGGCTGTAAAATAGCAACATGTGGACTTGCAAGGTCATGTACAGCAGTGAAATCTGTAGCGTTTAATCCTGTGTAACATACTTGGCTCAGGCTACTAAGCCAAACATGAACAGGACTACTGCTCCTATGCTAAAATGAACTCACAAATTAGCTTTTTGACGTCAATAGCCTTACATGAGCATGCAAAAAAAATAAATAAATAAAAAATAAAAAAAAAACCTTGATGAAAAAATTTAAAAAAACAAAACAATTAAAACCTAATTGGTCAAAACCTGTAGCCTTGAAGGAAAGGAAAATTTTAAAATGGTGCAATTGGAATGCAGGTGCACAGCGTAAATCCTACACAAACTGCTCAGGAGTGTTCTCTTGCTCAGTGTGCACACGCACTGTGCTAATTATTTTCTCTTGGAAATTTTCTCCAAGGTGCTGGCTTATTACCCCAATTCATGATTAAATATAAATGCAATAATGCAAAAAAGGCCTAAAGATAGAGTCTAATCTCAGTGTGTGCATTCTAATTCATAATCTACTAAATCCTATTAAACATGACAAAAGTCACTGGCACATGTTAAAGGAACACAAGATGAATACAGGCTTACAAAGTGTGGCCTTTTTCCTTGAGTTAGAAATCGCACCAAGAGCAGATGTGAGATTGTGTGAAACTTGGAATTGGGTTGGGTTGCAACTGCGGTTTTGGGTGTTATTAGGGATACAATTTTCATTGCAACACTGCAGTTCCTGCATCCTCCCTGTTATTACACAAATCCCTCATGCAACATACCTAATATAAGCACCAGTTTACTAGTTTCACTGTTTCTTCCCACCATCCAAGCACACTGTATTTAGTGGAAAAATATATAATTTTAATAATAATACTAATCAAAAGATCCTCCTTATTCTCAGCCACTGGTTAGGTCAGTTTAACTCAACTTTGGCAGCATACATATAAATGTATCTGCATGGAATTGCATACAAGTCTTGAGGTGAAGATATAAACAATACTGCTATTAAAAAAACCTGCAATACATGAAGTAAAAATGACCAGCATATAATATATGAAGTTTTTGCCCACCCCACCATGTCAGTCATCAGTGTCTCTGCCCTAAAACCGGGACTGTGGCAGTCTGAATTCAAACACCAGTCTGTTAAAACTGTCCGTAATTCATTGTCAGAAAAGTTTGTTGGAGTCAAGCTATGACAGGTCCAGCCTTTGTCATCTGTCAGTGTGTTAGGACAGTGGAATGGAAAGAAAGTGCCTTCTTGTTGGTAGGATCCCATAGGGGTCAAGACATCCAGTCTCTGGGAATCTCACTGCCAATTTTCACTGGCCGAGCTGTGCCTGGTGATGGCTCTCAGAGGACTGCGGGAAAATGAGCCCTTCTTCTTCCAGCGGACTGCATACACAGATGAGAGAGTCAGGGTGTTACATTTATGCAAATATTACATGCTTACAGATTCACAACACAATAAACTTCATTCATTCATCACCAGTTTGTTTTCATTATTGTAAGCAACCCTCTGCTTACCTTTCCCCAAACTTGCTGGCAGTGTCAATCCTTTGCCGACAGCAGGGCTGATATCGGTCTCATCTGCTTTAGTGATGCCCTCTGCCTTTGGCAGTGTAGCACAGCCATCTTGCCAGTCGTGTAGTGCCCTCTGAAATGAGTTTGCCAGGCAGGCTGTCATATCTTTTGCCCTTTCCACACGACTACACCAGAACACCCTACATTGCAGCTGTTGACCAGGTTGCCTGCATATATACAGGAACACATTGGGATGGGCCGTGTGTGATGCACAGTAGGCAATGTCATGCAGGTAAGTCTTGGTGAGTTGCCTCCCTGTACTCAACTCTTTAACTTCCACATACCGTGGCCGAACCACCAGAGCATGGTCTTTGGATAACTTTCCAGGAGTACCGTCAAGTAGCCGGTTGATGGCTTCCTCAGCCTGCTCCAGGTCTAGAGAGAAGATCTTCTTGGTGCCTAGATAGTGCACTTTGAATATGGGGTCCCCATGGGAAAGGCTCTCTGTTGGGTCCCGTTTAAAGTGTCTGCGCAGGGCTGCAGGAGAGTTCTTCAGAGCCTGCATCAAGTGGAAGGAGGTCAGAGACATGTTGGGAGAGGCCTGAATGTGACAGATGCTAGAAGAAAAGAGATCCGCCTTCCTTTTTTTCAGGAATAGTCACAAAGTGGTGTTAAGGTTTACCTCCAGCATCTGACAGAGAGGAAAATGGAAATGTATCAAGTGAACATCACTGCTAAATCATTACTGTATATTATGATCGGATTTGTCTGGGAAGGACATTAAGGCAAGCATGAAAATGTGTAATTTGAATTTTCTATCTCAGATTTTCAGACCATAAAAAAAAAAAAAAAATCACACACTAACCAAGAGGGAAGCAAACTACTGTTTCAGAGTAGCATGCAGATGATTGATTAGCTTGTTCAATGGCTTTCTATAGCTAAAAGGTCTGCTCTGCATTTTGTCATTTCAGTGCACTTTTACATTATGGCACATTATACTAGTCTGATAGAAATTTTAATTTACAGTTGATGATTGCACTGAAAATTTTACAGCAGCTTATGCATCAGGTGGGGGTATGGTGGGGGACATATGAAGTCTATATTTGCAATAATAACTACCTATATTTTGCACAAAATTCCAAAATCAAGATTTTGCCATAACTGCTGAGGTTTTACTGCCTGCCTGCACAAAATCAACCATTACCCTCAAAGACATGGCTTGCAATAGTAACTACACACATTGGGCAAACAAACAAGCAGACCTGACATGCACAGGACATTAGTGTTTGAACTAAGTCGAACTCAAACATACTGATCTTTGGTATGAAGTGGCTTATGTACAAGTTGCGTAACAAAGTTACTCCTTTTGTCTTCGGTTTACTGAAAAAGCTTCACCTTCTCATTTCCCAGTACATCATGCATTTACACTGCAGCTCAAACCATTGTTTGGCGTTTTTCCGCTTTCTCCTTTCTGACTCATTATTTTACTGTCCCTGACTGCTTCTGATGTTGGGCAGGAACAGGACCACCAACTGTTATGGCTGCGACGGCTATTGTTGAGCCAGTCACAGACAGGATACAGCTTTAATACACATCCCGACCAGCCTCACAAATATTTCTAGTACAAAGAACAATAGCATGCCTGGTTGTGTAGCTCACATGGTAGGAACACAAACAGGAGATAACTTAAGAGTGATACAGGTAGAAAATAACCCTGCTGAATCCATGTGCATACCTAAGGACATGACAATGACTTCCCACAATCACAATGATTTAATGCACTGAAGAGAATGTGTGAAACATTACAAGGCTGACTATTTGCTAATGACTTGACCTGAGATGAGAAATCAAACAACCCCAGGAGACTTTTCATTTGCTATTTCTCCAACATTCATCACTCCAGTCAGTTATTCTCAGAGATATTGGCTTGGGGTCGTTTCATCACACACCCTGTTTATTTTAAATTTTATAACTATATATATATATATATATATATATATATATATATATATATATATATACA
>JBCNYH010000010.1:10893329-10907631 GCA_039654325.1 Tandanus tandanus
TCACACTCCGTTTCAGTAGGTGGCGGTAATGCACCTGAACGTTGTTTGCCAACCGCCATTAAACACAAGAAGAAGAACTAGAACTGTTTTTAGTGATAAAGTGAATAGGTGGATATAAGTCTGTACATGTGTGAATGTTTATAGATGTATGTGTTTGCATATACAGGATAAATGTATGTATATGTGTACATGTGTGTGTATGTAGATAATGCACATATATAGCTTAGTGTAGTTCCTTGGTTGTCTTTTGTGCACTTTTTTAAATAATTGCTGCTAAACTGATTTTCATTGTTCATGTAACAGTTGACAATAAAGTCACACACACTTACATTTAAAAGTAATAGTAGACTATACAACAATAAAAAAAATAAAGTTTAAACATAAACGGGAGATGCTTTGACTGGAATCAGGCTTTTAGGACCACAGCAGGGAATGTTTTGGGTCTAGCAATATGGCTGCACAAGCATATCCAGTGACTTCAGCCTCAGCAGCCCAGTCCGATATCCAGTTATTTTTAGTTCAGTATTTGAATGGAACAAAACTAGATTTTAGCTACTTTACTGCATAATGAACCAGGCATTAAAGGAGCTGTGTGTTATCTGAGCATGCACAGACTAATCACACACACTTAGATTTGCTGTTTATGCATTAGTAACCATTAAGGACGGCGGAACCTAATTTCCTAACACAGTATACTAGGCCATTGTACAGTGTGCAGTACACCGATGCAGAGTTTCAAACACAGCAATCCATTTTAGTGTGCATTCCTCAAGCACCATCAAAACCGCAAATTTGGATAGGCATTTTTTAAGAACGGTGCAAAGGAGGGTGTCTGCACGTATTCTGCTATTGACAGATGCAAATTAGAAAACAAATTTTGAACTAAATATAAACTGCAGCAATGAGTGATTCTACAAACCAGAATCACACCAGAGCGGTAATCAAGCGGTACCTCATGACTTTCTTATCATGTTTTGCTTTTGCTAACACTTTATGGGTGCACATTAGCCATGTGTCCACTCAGACTGAAATCACATGGTGTAATAATAGATTGTACTTCATGTCTCAGCATAGAAATAAAGAATGCCGTCTGTGCAAGAGCACTTGTTCAAGAAAGGCTGGTAAAACAAGAACTGGATGTCCATGAAAAACTGTGAGTCATCTTTGTGTGGCGTTGTGCTCAATTATATGAAAACATGCAATAACAGAGGTGAAAGAACAGAATGTGCTTATCAGTCATAATTCACAAGTGCTTAAACTATTCAAGAGCAGAAGCAATTTACTGATGGAAAAAAAAAAGAAAATATGCAAAACAAACTTATATTTTCCCTCTTCTGCCTTCATAATTCGAGTAAAAGCAGATGCTGAAGGAAAGCCATTTCAGCCGAATACACAAATTTCAACTATAGAATTTAGAAAATTGCCATCACTTCATTTCTAAGCCAAATTCTACCCTGGGTTTTGTACTTGGATGCCCCTAACTTTTCAAAATCCAATATTATTTGGGTGTTCAGCGATGGAAAAGGATTTTGAACATTAGTCGACAAATTCACCTCTGTTTGAATTCCTGATGGGATAAACTGTTTTCAAAGTCCAGAGCATGTACAGTACACGTGATTTAACTTTGTGAGTAAAATTTTTTTAGTTTAGTATTTGAAAAGCAAATTATGATTGTACTGTTATGAAACACAAATGCTGGTGTTAGTATTAAAAAAAACTGCTGGGTTGAAAATCTGGCTACAGTCATCCTGAACTTTGCAAGGTGAAAGCTTACATTAAGAAAAAAAAAACCACACACACGTTAGGAACTTTTCTGTCATGGAACTAATTTTTAAAAAAGAATGTTCACACCACATCTCGCTTAGCCTCCTGAGCTGGACTCTGTGATATTGTACTCATTTTCAGATATATGTTGATTGAGGTTTACTGAGCAATTCCTGTCCACTGGAAGCCCAAGGAGGGAGAAGGAGCCGAATCTATTAATAGTGTACTAAAGTATTTCACTAAAATAAAATCAGTACTCTGGACTACAGTAAAACCAGTCACAGTATTAAAGTTTCAGAATAAACCACAAATAATTCATTATATTTCAGATATATCGTTTCAGACACATTTTTGAAAAATATTCTTTTTATTTGCTTGTGCAATATCAGTAAAAAAAATATAAAACCAGCCTGCACCAAGGTGAATTGGTTTAGTCTTCACTTTTGGTCGACACTGTTGTGGGTTAGGTAATGTACTGTTCAATTGCTCAGGTGTGTGTGTGATCAGCAAAAATTGATAAGCAAAGGCCTAAGCCATCATGTGTTCAGTTTAGGAAAATGAGGAAAAAAGAAGAGGAGAACAAACCAAAATATATAGGCATGCAGCCATGCCATTTCTTTGAGTATAATATAATGCACGTAATGACAGGATAGTGGGCAAATTCACAGTTACAATACTACACAACTTGACATTGAACTTGAGTGCCTTTAAATAAAGTTTTCTCATCAGTACAGTATGATTACACTTACCTTTTACGGGTTCCGTCTGGCGAGGTGCTGCTCCTGGGCATTGTCATCCTTTGACTTTTTATGAAGGAATTACGAAGGAACAGCGTCTGGTTTTAGATGTAAAGGCTTGGGTTTCATGCCAAGTAGTTCTGCCTGGAGATCACGCTCTTTAGAATTTGCTCATTGAAATCCAAAATATAAAAACCCACTGTTACATTATTTAATGTGCTTATCTCCCCTAGCATTCCATTTGGTATTGTTCATGGTGTGATGTATTTTTGTTTATTAATTGGAGAGGAAAACATGATGAACATGAACATCAATGTTGCTATTTTTCCAAGTACAGGTTAATGAACTGTTGTACATCAAGACGTGTTAAAATTTCAGATCAAACATTTACCTTTTCTTCAGAACTTTTTTTTTTTTTTTTTTGGCATACAAGATTATGTACAGTAAGTGAATTTTCCAGTTTGTTCCTAAAACTTTGCTAAAGCAAAGAGCTGTGACAAGCAAATGGTGGTACAGGCATTATGAGAGAATTAATTCTTGTTCATTTTCTATCAAGTGATTAGTTGTTAACTCCATTAAAAGGTTATTTTCTTTTTTTAGTTTGGGGTTTGCCTAATTTTTTGCCTAGGAATGTAGAAGGCCCAGGTTGCATGGTGGTATAGTGGTTACCATGTCTGCCTCACAACAAGAAGGTCCTGGGTTCGAGTCCAGGGTTCAGCAAGGGTGTTTCTGTGTGGAGTTTGCATGTTTTTGAATTTATTTTTTAACCTTTTTTGACAGGTTATCCCATTGAAACATAGTCTTATTTGCAAGAGAGACCTGGTACGAGTAGAAAACATACAGATGTACAGCAATAAAAGACGTTACAATAAGACATTAATAACAATAACATGACTTGCATGTTCTTCCCATGCTTGCAGCGGTTGCCTCTGGGCTCTCTGATTTCCTATCACGGTCCAAAGTTATGCACACTAAGCTAATTGGCTGTTGCATATTGCTCCTAGGTGTGAGTGTGAATGGTTGTGTGTGTTGGCCGTGCCATGGAGTGACTAGCTGTTCAAGGTGTACCCAGCCTTGCCCTACAGTCAGCTGAGATAGGCTCCAGCCTCCCCATTACCCTAGTTGGATTAATCGGCTCCGCAAATAAATGAATATATAAGCCCCATTGGGGAATGGTAAGTACTGAACAGGGTAGAGATCCCCAAGACTGGAGTCAAGTCTATCAGTTTTTTTTTTATTTGTTTGTCTTATACAGGAGCTGGCAGAGCATCAGAAAAATACAGATCAGCTCATGCTTACACAAAAAGGTGCATTAATTTTTAAACTCATGGCATAGTACAAAATAAGATATAACTGAAGCTGATACTGGTAATCTGTTTGTCATGTATGTGATTGATCAAATTCTCTTTATGCTTTACTGTAGACCTAGAACAGGATGGGTTCTCTAACAGAACATTCTTCCATGTGATAATTGCTGAGGTTCCAGAACAGCACAAGAGCAAAGATGGTGAGTGTGGTGAGAAGTACTGTCCAGTATTTTGCACATGCTCTGACTGTGATAGTAGTGATAGCGTAAACTCCTGAGCAAAGCATCATAGTCATGGAATTTAGCTTTAATGGTTATCCCGTGTCTGTTCGGTGTCCCTGCATGTCCATCACGGGAAACCCAATAGGGCTGCTGTGTCACTGATTAGCTGTTATATATCACTGACTTGCATGATGACAGGCAGCAATTCAAAAAAAGATTTATTGTTAATAATGGGACTGAAACCTAAAAATAGAAGCTAATACTACGTATTAGCGTAGTATCAGTTACGTTCCACCCTGCACAGATTAAAACACACACAAGCCAACTCAGGTAGGCAGACAGATTTGCACGTGAATAAATTTGTTAACCAAACACTGAAATCAAAAGCTTGACAGAACATGAACTTGTTAAACGGATACTTAAACTAACAAGACAGGTCATACACATGAAAGCGGCAATCAGCTAATGTGAGGGAAATGCTTCAAAGCAAACTCAGGCTTAGATACCTATCAATAAAGACATCTATTGGGAGCTCCGCTTTTAGGCAGTGCCTAAATCTATATATTCCAGTACATAGATGCACCTGTTTTAATCTTCACCGTGTTCCTTTAATTGGTTTGTTCTTTCTTCCTTTCTTTCCTCACATACTTATTTCATGGGACAATACAGGTTAATGTTGCTGCACACACATACAGGGCAAATATACAGTATATCATAGCGCTTCTAGCTTTAGCATCTGTAATTTTTCTTAATTCACCATTCTTAAATGAAAAAAGGGTTTTCAGAGTTTCTTTGGATGGTTACTGGTTCTTTTAAAAATGCTATCACATTAAACCAAGAACATAATAATCTTCCAATCATTAAAACATGTATTTTTATGTCTGTTTCAGGTTATACGAAGATAGGTTTTTCCATGTTCTTTTACATTTATAGCTGGAAAGGTCGAGCTGTATTTATGGAGGATTTGTATGTGATGCCAGAGTTAAGAGGTAATTGTGGCACTTTTGTTTTAGCTTTGAATTAATAAAATATTTCATATCACACTCTGCACTCTTAGTTTATATCTGCACTCCTAGTTAAAAATAAAGGATCCATCTAGGGCAGGGTTGTCCAACCTTATCTGTAAAGGTCCAGTTTGGGTGCAGGTTTCCAGTTCAGCCAAGCAGTAGCCACACCGTCTACCTGTTTCAGTCTCTGAGCTAAAAAAAAATAAATAAATAAAAAAGACTAGATTGCGGGTTAGTGTTTCAATTTTGAAGCCAGGTGGCAGCCATCTTGGTGAGACCACCTTGCTTTAAGATCTCATAATGGAGCCATTGAAAACCAACACAACCCGAAAACACTGAATTTTACTGCTGACAGTTAGAATGCCTTAAATTCATATAACCTAACCAATAATTTCACCAATATTTGTAATAATAAATAAAAATAGTAATAAAAATGAAAGCTTGGCATAGCTGAAATTTGAAGAAAAAAAAAAGGTTTAAAATGCACACCTTGGATGTAATTGTTTCCATTTTTCCATCTTTTCATACTATGAGTAACTTCCAACAATTACATGGTCTTACCACGATGGCACCAGTCTGGCTTTAGGTTGCCACATGCAAACAGTGGGATACATGAACCAATAATTTTCTGAGATCAATAGTTCATACAGGTGGAAGGTGTGACTCCTGCTTGGTTGAAGTGAAAACCTGCACCCACACCTGCAGCCTTTTGCAGATAAGACTGGATATCCTTGATCCATTTACCATTCCAACGATTTACCACCCCTATTTTACCATTTTCCCCAACAGTGTATTTAACTTTTGGTGCATACTGTAGGCATATAGGCAATACTTTTTCCACATTTACCTTTAGAAAAAAGTACAAAGAAGTCATTCACTTTCACTTACACATGGAAAACCCTGTTTGATTTTGAGCAGAAAGTAATTTTTTTTTTTACATACTGTAATCTTCTATACGTACTAGTTGTAATTTCGTGTCCATAATTGCATCTCATTCAGGAAAGGGCATTGGCAAAGCACTGATGAGTAAAGTTGCACAGGTGAGGGATGATTTTCTAATTGTCTGTTTTTCAAATGTTAATTAAAACAGAACTGTTTGAGGCATCATGTAAGAAATCGATTTTATTTGTGTGTTCAAAAAGAATGTGTATAATTGTGTATAACAGCTAGGACGGGCTGCTGGCTGCAGAGAGCTCAAGTTTACTGTGTTGAACAGCAACAAAAGCGCACTGGACTTCTACCAGAACCAGGGTTCCATGGACCTGACCTGTGACCTGGGTTACCATTGCATGTGCTTCCATGGTGATGCTTTTCAAAAGATGGCTGATAGGGATCTCTAAATGTCAGGTTCTTTTCAGATACATTCCTTCCATCTTTAACTAAAATCTGGTGCAATGAATTAAAAGTTATTGTTCCAGCACTGAAAGAAGTAAAATACTTGTAGTAATAATAAAGCTAATTAAATGCATAAGTTTATCCAGATTTATCTTAATTATGAAGTGTATGTTGTTCAGATGTTTAAAAATGCTTTTAAATTCTTTTAAACATGAAAATTATTTATTATTAATTAAATTTTTTTAATGGAACTCATCATGTGGGGGAAAAAAATAACTAAATTTACACCCAAGGTCTTAAAGGTGTTCGTGAAAACTCACCCAATATTGCTGTGACTACCTATAAGATAAAAATGAAAAAACTGCTTTCAGAATGAATCAGGTTGTTGTATAACTGTTAATAATCATATATTAAAATGCTTACAAAACCAGAAAATAAAAAATAATAGAACAATATGTACCTGGGGATGCCAGGGGAAAACTGTAATGCAGAGCAATAACACTAGTGAGAAATTAATATAATAATTAAAATAAAGATTCAGTAGAAAAAGGCACTATAAATACACTGCTTTCAAATCTATTTAGATCAGTGAGTGTAAATGGGACCAGGATTGCACTTTGCTCCAGAAAATTGTTTATGCTTTCTTCTCAGATGTTTCTCTGATTGTAAAGTCTGTTATGCAAGACAGCTCTGTTGTATTTTATGGTGCCTGCCAAGCAGTACAGCTGGGAAAAGAGCCTGGAGGTGCTTGAGAGATTTAAAGGAGGTTCAGTGAAAGGTTGAGTTGCCGTCCATATAAAAAATTTTTAAAAGACCAAAGCATGATTGTATATTCATATTCCAAGCTGGAGATTCTTCTCAATATACCTACTGATGAGATCACCAAACTGAGCACTGTATTACCATAGAGCCAGTGCTGTTCTACATGCTGAATGTAGATCAACATGTAAGGGACATGCAGCATTAAAAAGTACTGCCATCTCGTCATTAATAGAAAAAAAGTTATTAGAAGGGTATTATCACTACTTGTAATACTACTAATAACGATAATACATAATATAAACAGACTAAAAATAGCTTCAGAGTAAGAGTGCTAAAAAATGCTTGCTAAGTTAGATTATGGGTTGGTTTATAAGGGCTAGTGATGTAGTGGTTAGTTTGAGAGAGGTCATGGGTTCAAACCTCCATTCGACCCCTACCTGGGCAAGTCTGAACCACAAGTGAGCCTCTGTCCACCGAGCACAATAAATAGGTACCAGTAAAAATAAACTTTGATGGACCAGTGTCCCATTCAGTAGGAGTTGCACTCCAAGTCCCTTCACGCTACAGAAACTGGGATAGACTCCGACTCTGATAGGTGTAAAAAGTCCAACAGACTTACCTTATAAGGAGTGAGGCAAAGAATTTGTTTATCAACGTGCTGAATAACCAAATATTACAAATGTATGAAGGCAAAGAATATATATAGATAAGCTACTAGTTATGCTGTGTTGCCACCTTACATAATGAAAGAATTTTTTGTTTCTCTTTGACCGAGCTGTACAGATCTTGCCTCACATTGTGTTTTCATTGACGACCTCTCAATGATCAGCTACTAATGGGAATCCTGATTTCATTCACTGATTCGATTCTTTCAAGCTACACATTTAAATTAATCTAATTTTACCCCTCATATCGGCAATCAGGACAATCGTGTGTGTGCAAGTCACAGTTCCAGGACAGACTTCTATGCTTTATTTTGTATATTCAGCAAAGCTTTGCATGTCAAAATCTTATTTTGTAAACTGTCTAGTACAATTTTTAAATGAAGCTGACAGAGGGAGGCCAAGGTTTTTTTTTATAATTTTTTTTTATTTTTTTATTTTTTTGCAAGTCTTTGGTGTAAAATTACAACCCCAATCAGAAAAATTAGGGACGTTGGCATTGTATTTTATTCCAGACAGTCTGTACCCAGGATACTTCATGTTTTTTCTGGTTAGCTTTATTTCATTTTCAAATATAAATAGATTCTTGCATTTCAGGCCTGAAACACATTGCCGAAAAAAAGATTCATTTTGATGTTCAGGGATTTCTAAAATAAAACTAAAGTATGCTGTGAGGGCAGGTTCTGGTTCTATCCAACGTTTAAGCAAAACTGTGTGTTACAATTTCATTGTGGCTCAGTGACTTGTTTGTTTCAGGCAGTAGTAATCTGCTGTCATTCTCTTGATGATTGTGTAGGGGCCTGGCCACTGTGCGAGGTACTTACAGGTGGCATTGGGGAGGAGCAACAGCACCTGATCAACTGGCTTGAACTTCTTTGGCTATGCTGGGCAACTGCCAGTCCGGTTTTGCTGTGCTTGAACAACTTGCTAGTGTTCTTTGGCTTTATCAATTCTGCTTCTACCAGACTTCTTTGGTAATATCCAATAGGCCCCTCCAAACAAGATCTAAAAGGCTATGAATCCGGTGCTTGGGGAGTCACTATTATGGCAAAAAAAAGGAAGTATGGCAGGAGTAGGTCACAGTTTTGCTTTTCATCTACCAGCCAGCATAGCATCCTTTTCAGCATTTTGATTAAACATTTCACCAGTGCATCCATTTTGGATCATTTTGGATCCATCTGGAAGGAAGAAAGAGATCCACAGATGTTTGACCTGTTCCAGCTGAAAGAGGTCTAACAAGAGCTTGGATACAATAGGGGAGCCCTTGTTGGTGATTAGTTCCTTTGGGATCTCCACTCAGCTGAACGAGAGGACCAGTACTCAGGCAACTCAGCAATGTTGTCACATAGTCCACCAGTATCAATATGTATTCAATGACCCTGGGTGAACATTGGCAGCAACCCTACCAGATCCATGTCCACCTGCTTGAAGGGGATGTCAGTAATAGATGAGGATGAGTGGTGCCAGCTCTATTTTCAGGGGTGGTGTTTTCTGGCAAGTGAGGAACTGCTGGATGAAGTTCTTTACTTCAAACACAATCCCATCAAGTGGAAGAGATCTGGGAACCTATCTAGTGTGTGTGTGTGTGTGTGTGTGTGTGTGTATATATATAGTTAGTATTTTTTGGGCTCCCAAGTGGTCCCCAAGCTGGTGGGTGTGGATCAGGTGCAAGACAATGTAGATTTTGAGCTGATGGATGATGAGGAGGTTGATAATTTCTCTGCGGTGGCTGCACCAGCCATTCTTTATCAGAAAGTGTGTAGTGGGGTTCTCACTCAACACAGGGTGTTATTTCTTCTTATCAACCTTTAGTACCAGGAGTGTTTAGGCTGGTGATCCTCTGTTCACTTCCTCCCTTCCTTGAGAGCCCTTTGAGAGTGCAACTTTGTAGGATGTTTGGGTTCACCTTCTGCATTGGCATCTGCTGCTCTCTCATCCTTGTGGGACAGGTGCTTGGCTGGAATTGGTGTGCATAGTGTACTTCATCTTTTCCCCTCATGTGCTGTGGTTGATGTCTGGAAGCTTGGCCAGCTTCTTCCCACCAAAAGCGGCACGAGCAACCAGCCCCACCAGGAGGAGCTACTTGCCTTGGCTGCCTATTATGCAAACCTCCAAAGCGAGAACTTCTCATGCATTCTCATGGATACAGCTGACAGCCAAACCTTAACTGTGATGAACAGAATAAGAGGTTTAGAAAAATAGAGGGTTGGATGAGCATAATCGGAGCACCTGAGTCCAACAGCAGACTATCATTCAGGCATATGGTAATATCAGAACTAAGCACACGATGATCAAGGTGAATAAGGCACAGAGGATTTATTGTAAAAGAGGCTTCAACATAGGATGTCAGAGAATGAAAGGCAGGAGTGATTCTCACTCAATCAAGCCAAGAAACATAAGTCAATATAACACCAAAAGCTCAGAAGATTCACACAAAAATATTCTGGCATGATAATGAAAACAAAAGAGAAAAAACAATGGGCAAACTGTCAAAATGCATTTGGGGCAGTCCTAAATCGTGGTCAGACAAGCAGTAGCTCAAGGCAGGCAAACAGAGGTATCAAAGACAGTCCACAAAGTCAGGAGTCAAGAAACAAGGTAAGAGTCCACAAACCAGTCTCAAAGGTCCAAGTACTTTCAGCAGAGTCCTTGTGAAAGGTTTACAGCAGGATGATTTCGCCAGAAGCATATAAAATCCTGACCAAGTGCTGTTGCCACCATGCCTTGTCCTTTTATAGGGCTGAGAGGCCTGTCCAGGAAGTGTTTGTTGCCTCGTTGACCTGCAGTGAGAGTGCAGGTCCGTGGTGCTCACCGGCTCTCCCTGTTGGCCTAGCCTAGGCAATGTCCTGGGCAGGGTTGGGGAGGGGAAAGGCCATGGTCAGTGCTGTTTTTAGGGCCAGCAGCTCTAGGGAGGCAGTGTGGTGGCCCCAGGCCATCTCCTCTGTAAGGTGGTTCTACTGGATGCTGGTGGCTAGCAGGTGCATACTGTTGAGGGGTGGGATCTTCATCTGGGGCCCCTGCCCACATTCTCCCACAGTATGAGCACTTTTAGGAGGGTCATGCTGAACACATGCATGCAGAAATGAAAAAGTGCTGGTAATTTGTGGTGCTGGTGGTGCTGAACTGCCACACTGTAGCAGGGGATTTGGAAGGGAGCTGTGCTGCACTGGCTGGGCTTAAAGGCACATGCTGCCAGTACGTTGCTACAAAAGGGTTTTAAAAATCCATATTTTGGTAAACTAGCTTCTTTTCAGACTAAGCAAACAAGATAAGTACAACCTTTTTTCAAAAAATAAATTTATTCAGAGAAAAGCAAATCTATCATCAAGAAATTATTTTCAACAAAAACACGTGCCAAGATTATTGTCACCCCTGCATTTAATACTTTGTGCAACCCCCCTTTTCCAATAAAACAACAAGTCTTCTGCTGTAATATTTTTTAGCATTATTAAATATTTACAGAAGAATCTTTAGAGAATTTCTCCAGATCATCCAGGGTTCTAGGACCTCTCTTGTATACTCTTCTCTTTAGCTCACCCCACAAGATTTAAATGGGATTCAGATGAATAAAATGGCCATGGCATATGCTTGATTCTGTGGCCAGTAAAATATTTAAATATCCTGGTCTTTCACTGTCAGTTATTAATTAAATCCCTGATGCCATATCAAGGTTTCCAGGGCCTATGGAGGAAAAACAGCCCTATATATTTTATAGTTGAGATAAGGTTATTTTCCTTAAAGCCATTCTTCATTTACACCAAACTCACCTTGAGTGTTTATTGTCAAAATCTTTTTCATCAGATCATAGTACTGCCAGAAAAGCCTTTTCTGGAACACCTTCCAAATAATCTGGTGGCATAGACATGGCAACTCCTGGGGTTTTTGGAGACTCAGTAACCCCAAGACTGAACTTTTTCTTTGTAAATCTCCAACAGTGTTCCTTGGGGATTTATTTGCCTCTCTTACTATCCTCCTGTCTGTACATGGGACAAAATAACCTTGGATCCTCTTCCAGGCAAGTTTGTAATAGTTCCAGTTGATGTCCAATTTTTATTCACCATCATCATCATATTCATCATTATTGACAGACTAGAATTTATTATTGCCTTAACAGTAAAAATGGGCATTTTCAGAAGATTTTATAAATTAACAAATTCCTGACTTATGAAAGTCAATACAATCCTCCCCCATTTGCTTTGTGTGTTCTCTTGTTTTTTCCCCATGTTGATGGATGACTAAGGGAATTTGGCCTCTGTATCACCTCATATTTATACCCCAGTTGTTCAGGAAGTCATGGATTACAGAATATAAGTTCCTAAAACCTCCAATAAACTAAAAAATGCACAATTTAAATGGGAAACATGCTTCAGTTACACTGTATTCTCTATAGTTTCCAAACATACCAATATTCATGGCATCCTAAAAAAAAGTATTGATGATTTTTTCTGTCCTGAACTTCAATAAATGATTGGATTTTTCTCATTTTTTTTCATATACGAAACCACCAAAATATGGATTTTTTTTTCCTAACATTTTTTATTAATCTATACACTATGACCCTACAGACAACGAATCTACTCACAACCTCCCTCATATGCACTCTTTTCTTATTGTTTGTGTTAGCACATGGAGTAGCCAAAACAACAACAGCAGCAAGCTGTTACACCTCCATATTTGTTTTGCTGTTGGTGTCTCCTAGCAACAATAAACCACATGATTCTTATGAGGTTTTGATTAAGCAGCAAATTTTGCAACAAATGGTCCCTCATCATTAGAATGTGATTCTCATTCATTCACTATGTACTGTAGTGGTGGTTTAATAAAGTCCTAAAAAAAGGCTGCAGTCCATTCTGATTTGATCATGATCTTGCACTGTGTCACACAAAGGCTATACACACTTCAAAGTGTAAAATGTTTTAGCTTTGAGGTGAACATGCTATTTATCCCATCAATTATAAATACTGCTTAAGTTTGTATTATGATACCTGCATTACTCTGTTGTAATCTACTTGAAAAGATTCGAAATACTGGACTTTAAAAAAAAATCCTTACATGCATCCTTTTAGAAGACCCATGTGAAAACATGCTAATCAGAACCAACAACTGTTCATACATTCCACATTTGTGTGATGTGAGTGATGCAGAACAGCTTGTATACTCATTAATATTTGGGCATTTTTGAAGTTTGCCTAAAAGCCTAAACCATTCTAACACCTCTCAAAAGCATTTAACTTTATTTTTCCTATTTTGGATTCATATACAGAGTAGATCCTAAAAGGAAAACACTGACTCATTTGCTGAACCGCTTAAACCGCTAGGGTGGCAGGGAGGCTGGAGCCTATCTCAGCCAACACTGGGTGAAGGCATGGTACACCCTGAACAGCCCCCCAGACCATTGCAGGGCCAACACATACACAACTATTCACACTCATACCTAGGGGCAATTTGGAACAGTCAGTTAGCCTAATGTCTTTTGCCTTTGGATTGTGGGAGAAAACCGGAGTACCCGGAGGAAGTTGTGGTTTGTGAAATCATAGCTAAGCTATGGCTTGTGAAATAATGTCGTCCGCTAAATGGGTCAACGAGTCGGGAAAAGAGGAAACTTCGTTTCAAAATACAAGGTGACAATTCACCACGTCATGTTTTTGGAGCCAAGCAGTAACCTATACACGTGTCTCGGAAAGTTCACTGATATCCTATGCCAAATGTTTTATCTGTTATTAAATATTAGAGCGTAAATATACTGTGTAAATACAATCGGCTTTTACACCTCGGGTATTGTTCAGCCTAGGACATTTTAACACCGTGGGTATACTCTGGCCTGCGCCAATCTATACCTGGGTTTAATCTGGGCAGGGGTAAATCTGTCTGTAACCCAGGACCTTCTTGCTGTGAAGCGGACATGCTAACCACTGTGCCACCGTAAAAGGTGATTATCATTCGTTAGGAATTATTGTTATTGGTATTGTATGTAAGTGTTTAAGTGTGTGAATGAATATGTGTGTGTGTGTGTGTGTGTGTGTGTGTGTGTGTGTGTGAGTCAGTCTGTGAGTGGGTGAATGAGTACATGTTATTCTGTATCTTGTATGGATCTGCCAGGTAATCACTTAAAATAACATTACGTAACTTTAAAAAAAACTAATCAAGTTCAAATAGGATTTGAAAGAGTCTATATAGGCTATAATAACAGCCTAGTTAATATGTTGGTGTAGATTCTCAATCATCTAGGTCATGGTAATCCTTAAAAGCTTGAGTCAAGGCAACTGGACTACTTTTTGTGGTTTTTGAAGACGTTTCGCTTTTAATCCAAAAGCGAAGAGATGGTTGGAAAGAGGAGTAAAAGAAGCCATCTATGTGAAGAAGGAAAAACCAACATTAAACCCAGGAGGCGGTTTGAGGTTTCACCTTTCAAGCACTTACAAGGCAGCTGTGGATCTCCTTCCCAAGAGGTTTCACTCCACTTCACACCTTTATTCAGGTGACCAAACGACCCCATATGCAGACCAG
>JBCNYH010000010.1:10908430-10947966 GCA_039654325.1 Tandanus tandanus
ATAAATGGGTACCAGTAAAGATACTGGGAAGGTAACCTGCGATGGACTAGCGTCCCATCCAGGAGGAGTTGAACTCCCAGTCGCTTCACGCTACAGAACCGGGGATAAGCACCAGTCTGATGAGCCACTAGGCTCAGGTGTAAAAGCCCTTACCCTTACCTAGTTAATACCAAATTCTGGTTATAATTGGTCCTAACCAGCTGGTTAGAGCTAATTGATGATACACCTCTCAGGACACTGGTTTACAGTCAGGACCCTGTGTTATGCAGAGGGCAGTAAAATATTCTTATGAAAATTTTAAAAAGATTTAATTTGGCCCAAACGTTTGACTCGTTCATGGTTGAGAATCGAGTGGCTCGTTTAGCCTATAAGAGTTGCTGAAAAAGAACCGATTCTTTGGCGAGTCGCCTGTTATATCCTCACAGGACGAGGAAGTATGTGACGAGAATTCAGCAGCACAGGTCTGATAACTCGCGCAGCCAGAACGTGTTTTTTTCCCGCTGCACTTTCTAAAAAACAACAACAACCTGTTTTTAGCTGTGAATCTCTGGCTAGCTTCGCGTCTGACGCTGCAACAGGGTGCGCGAGCTCAGTCCGGGAAGCCAGCACCGTGAGCGCGCGCTCGTTCTCACCGTCTCCAGTCTGTGGACCGTATGTGCACTCAGGACCGAACTCAATCGAACATGTGCACGCGCAACGCGTCTGCAGGCACGGAGTGGGAAACTGCGGAATGGTGAATTTGCAGCGGCAGCAGCAGCAGTGCATGACAATGCATCGGATAGGGCACAGGAGGCGCGCCGGGCCGCTCCGTTCCGCGTGGTCGCTGCTCGGTGCCGTGGCGCTCGCGCTCGCAGCCTCCAGCGCCGTGTTCACCGCATGGACGTGGCGACAAACCCGAGACCTGTCCAGGTCCGTCCAAAACCTGCGCGATCGCTTGGATCAGGTAGACTGTCCGTCCTGCACAGAACCTGCACATTTCTCAAGATCTCGTTTGATTTCGAAGCAACTGTCAAACTATCAGCTGAATAAGATACAGACCATCATCTAAATGTGCTGCATTATTACACATATATAACTGAGTTTATTTCTTTGGAAAGATGTGCATTTTTATTGCTGATGAAGATGAACAATTGTCATAAGACTGGCTGGAGGATAGTGCAAAGTTATTTAATAAAAAATTATTATTATTATTATTTTAGGTTTTTCATTCACTAGAGTTAGCTAAACCAGATTGTCAAGTGACATGTCCAGATTTTTTCGATAAAGATGCGTCTGTATAGGATAAAGTTGGATTTGTAGGATATCTTCTCTCTTCTTTTCTTTTTTCTTTTTTTAAATTTCTCTTCTTTCTTTTACTTTGTGATAAATGCATATGCATAGCCACATACTGAATTTGGTTTCATATTAAGACGAGTTAATAAAAATATGGAAATACTGCAGGTGGAATCGAAAGCAGTATGAGTTAAGTCGGGTTTATTAAGTCTTTATGAAGTGTCAGCGATAATGCAGTCAGTGCCTGATCCGGGTCACCGCTGATTTCCTTCTGGCACAATCCCAATCTCTTTACATTCAGGAGCTTGAATGTAACCCACCATAAACAATTTACTACCCAGCAGCATCAGTTTACATTTGTGGGTAGTGAGTGACTCTCCTCTCAGAAAGGAAACCAAGCACTTGAAGTTTTAGCAGCGCCGCCGGCCGGCCGGTAATAAACTCGGCTCAGGGTTGATAATGTAGTAATTGTGCATCCTGTAGCCCGACATTCTCCTCATGGCACTCACACGTGCGTCTGGCCAGTGCTTTAACCGTCTGGCTGCTTAGTGAGGACATTTCAGGCAAAAGCACACATGCTGTGTTCTTGATTATACAAACAGCTGTGGTAGCACTTGCGGGGGTCTGTGGGGCGTGTTTTTATCGCTCCAGCGGAGAGGCACTGCAAGTTGTAGCTTATTTGGCCTCATGGTTTCTGCCAAGCCACGTTTAGCGCAATTTACTGGAACTGCTGGTTCACTTGGCGCGCGCATGCGCCCGAGCAGGCTCAGGCGAAAGCAGCCTGTCCAGCATCTCCATACGAGTGTGTGTGTAATTATGGTGCAGTAGACTGCCACTGGCTATGGAAGTGCAACTGACTGCTACACAGTGCAAAGCTGCAGATGTGCATATCGAGTGTGCTTAAGCACTCTGTAACTTTAATGGGTTTTTAAAAGGGAAAGTCTGTTGTAGGATTCCTATTAGGAGTTCCTTTAGAGGGTCAAACTGAAGATCTACAGAGCACGGTTTTGTTAATATAGTTGGTATAGTTGCAGGATTTATATTTGCAGACGTCTGCAATATGCCTTTAAGGCCACTTTGAGTCGCCGAAATGTTTCATTGCGTGCTTGTCCAATATTCCAAGCACCAGAGTGATGATTAAGCCCTAAATTCACGTGATCCCACAAACAACATTCAAGCCGCTTAATCCTAATTAGGGTCACGGGGAGGCTGGCGCCCATCTCAGCCGACTCTGGGCGAGGGCGGGGTACACCCCGGACAGCTCGCCAGGCCATCGCAGGGCCAACACTCACACAACCAGTCACACCCACACCTAGGGGCGATTTGGAACAGCCATTTAGCCTGTTGTGCATGTTTTTGGACTGTGGGAGGAAACCGGAGTACCCGGAGGAAAACCACGCAAGCACGGGGAGAACATGCAAACTCCACACAGAAACGCCCGAGCTGGGAATCAAACCCGGGCCTTCTTGCTGTGAGGCGGGCGGGCTAACCACTATGCTACCACGCCGCCCCCCCACAAACAACAATGCACGCTAAAAGAAATAGGTTAAGATGGGCTAACATCTACAGATGTTCTAGTTTAACACTTTTCTAAAAGGGAAAGACTTTGTTGTAGAGCTCTATAGAACCTTAAAAAGTTACATCAAACTTCCACTAGTGTGTTTTAATCCATTGCAGTTGTAATATAAAGATAGAGTTCTATAAGACATACATGTGCACATGCTTAGAAAGACATGCTGATTCAGACTCTGGCACTAACTTTTCTGCTGCATAGTGGATTGAGCTAAATGTGCACTAGCCTCTGTGGCATCCACTTGATTTATGCTGTAAAACAAAAATCCCATTGCTCAATGCATTTTGGCCAAATACTGCGCAGACCTGTTGCATTTCTTCATTACACAATACGGCTCTTATTTAAAAAGCCTGTTTGAATTGCTGACAAAGCCTGCATGCCGATCATAATTTTTTAGCAATGTTGCTCTTGGTCCAGTCTCAAAGAGGCGGTTTAAACATGCCAGGAATCTGTAGCTTTGTGTGGCAACTAGTTTTGAGGGTGACCTATTAATAGAGGTGTGTTGAAGTGCGTGCCAATCTCCAGGAAGGGAGATGGTAGTGTTTGTTTGTGTCTGGTGCAGAAAAGTCTGTGGGTTTGATTATTTCGCAGGCTTTGCCTGCTTCGAGTGCTGGCCACATGAAACCCCAATTAATATGAACACACTCCTTCTGTCTACCCACATACCACATATTTATGTCCCCACAACCCCCTCTCTTTCTCTCTGTCAGGTGAATTTGCAGCGCAAGGCTATTGTCCAGCTTTTCCTGGAGAAGAGGGAGCTGCTGGAGAGCCTGCGAGTGAAGAGAGAAGGTACTGAGAGGAAATTACTTTACTTTCAAATATTAAGCACTTGATCTCAGACATGTCCTTTCTGGTTTAGGTATGATGGTTTTATATAACAGCAAAGTAAAACTGGCAAGCACATGGCATGAAGTAACAAGACAGTAAATTGACACCGAGCTTTATAAAAATGCTTCACATTAAACAGATACAAAATATATAAAACCGACACAGGGACACACAAAACGCTTCACACTGCTGTTAAGAACCTAAGCTCTAAGATACCATAGCATGTGTTGTCTGTAAAATATGCAGCAGCCATGAATTGCTATCTAGGGCAACAACAAAGAGAAGATCTTTGTAGAATATTTACAGAGCCTTGGACAGCATGGCATCTTGGGTAAACTAATGGGCACATGTTTCCAAAAGCTCTAACTGGAAGCAGGAGGCAACATGCTGAGTGACAGGAGAAATTGCAGGTTTGAGCTGGACATGCACTCAGCAAAACCAACTGGCACGAGGGCCGCACAGGGTTGGCGGTTTTTGGGACATTCTAAATCAAGTGACCCCATGGCTAAAGCCCGAAATAACTTTAGTTTGTTATTTTGTGCAATTATGAATGCTCTTTGATAGCTCCCGCAATTATGTGATAAAGCATCTGGCTTAGTGAAGCAAGTACAGAAGGAACCTGGTGCAGTAACAGGGGAAAACAGCAGGCATTCTATGGCTGGAAAAGTGAGAAAAACACAGATTAGTTTATAACAGATGAATGACTACAGACTTATTGAGCAGCTGAAGTGTTTCAGGAATCACCTGATAACTATATGTAATCAAAGCCAAAAACGCTCAGCCACAGTATGTTTTTTTTTTTTTTTTAAAAGCATGACTATTCTTTTGCCTAAATATAGCCTCCCTCGGGGACAGCGTGAAGCTGCTAGTTCACCCAGTTTGCCAGCAAAAACATTTGGGTGAAGTGCTTCTCTGGACCTCCTTTGATGTGAATGGTTTGTGGTCTGAGTTGTATCAGATTGTTCGGCTCACTTTTTGAAAGTCTGCTGAGAGTTCAGGCAGCACTCATAAACCCAGACGCTTGAGGAAAAAAAACAGAACCTTTGGAACATCCATTAATTTATTACTGTTAGCTGAATAGTGGCCATGGCCATTGCTCTCTCTCACATTCACACATGGAATCTTTACAGCCCCTTCAGGGTCACGAATGATCCAGTGACTTTATTCTTATACAGGAAAGAGAGCATACTGTGCATGATTGTGATAAAACAATGGCTGAAAGGTGTAGAACAGAGGAAAGAGAAGAAAATATCTGACCATCTGGACAGACAATCACAGCTTCAGTTGGTCAGCAAATGGTGCTAGTTTAATCCATGGTGTTTGTATCTGCACAGCTGTTCTGTTCAATAGCTTGCAGAGGCCTGACACGGACACCTTGCTTTTTATCTCTTTACCAGAATTCATTCCAGAAGCATTTATGACTTTTTCCAAAACATTTCTCTCTTTTTCCTTTTATTTTGCAAGCTGGAGGGGTAAAAGGAAAACATGGAAATGGAAGGAAGGTGGCCTCTCACTTTGAGAGTAAGTCGATAAAATGGAGTTTTAGCTACACACAGTAATAGACAATTGCTAAGTTTACTGTCCCAAAAGCTTTTAAATCTGCCTCTTGTTTCCAACAGTAACCAAACAGTCCTTCAAAACAGGTAAGAAAAAAACAAATTATCATGATGGTGATACTATGTGGAGTGTAGGGTACTTATGTGTATGTGTATGTGTATGTGTGTGTGTGTGTGTGTGTGTGTGTGTGTGTGTGTGTGTGTTACAGTAGAGGATGAGGGAATCATTAAAGGATGGACTGAGCAGAACCTGAATATGACTCAAGCCGTGGAGTATAACACAGAGACGGGAGCTTTTAAAGTAGTTCGGAGAGGTGTCTACTTCCTTTACTGTCAAGTAAGATAGTATAATTGTTCCCGTTCACCTCAGTAACACATGGATATACAGGAAAAACAAAAATGCCTTACCATTGTTTGCTTACATTTGACCCTTTATCAAAGTCTGGCACCTTTCTCTCTTTGACTCTTTTTTTTCCCATCCCATCATTCACTCCTTCTCCTTCAGGTACATTTCAGTGAGCAACAGAGTCAGTATGTGAAGCTGGAAGTGACTGTCCCTCGGGGCCCCTCACTTCAGTGCATTGAGGGATACAGCACCACTCCAACTACAGGTTTTAAACAATTCCACTTCCTGAAGCCGTGCCAGGTTTCTGGCCTCCTGCTCTTAGAGAAAGGCGCCGAGCTCAAAGCTGTGACCGGAAGTCATTTCACCCTGAAGGACTCAGGCAAACACTACTTTGGCCTCTTCAAGGTGAACTAGTGGATCAGCCACACAGTTCAGCCTCTTTGACTGCATCATTTTTGGAGGCCTACCACAGTCGATACTCACTGGCTGGACGAACCACCGTTGGTTCTTTTGTCAAATGTTTTGAACATCTGTCTTTAATTTCAAATCTGACATTTAATAGGGTCCACGCAGTCATGAGGAACATCTGTGACTGAGAAAGGATGTCTCTCGAGTCACCTGGGAGTAGTCTGGCAGAGATGGTACACGCACTGGTGCCCCAAATATGGTACTAATCAGGATGGTGACGAATAGAAGACCATGGCTGCTGGACAGTTGAAGAGGATCTTTTTTGGATTGTCTTGTATTGGACATAACTACAGAAACAATGATTTCAACAACTGTGCTTGAACCTTTACTTGTAGCCTGATAAGGTCATTGTTACTTTGGCCTCTTCAAGGTGAACTAGTGGATCAGCCACACAGTTCAGCCTCATTGACTGCATCATTAATTAAAGCTGCCTTAAACAGTGGCACGGACAGGTTGAACAGAAGGTTCAGTGTTGGTAATGTTGATCCTGGACATTGTAAGGTGAACATGTGAGGTTTCACCATTGATTGTTACGTTGAATTGAACATTCAGTTCAACTTTTGAAGATTTTGATTTATCACATACACACTAAGTAGTACTCCGTATATGACCTTATTACTGACCCTCACACACTTCACCTAAAACTTTAAGTGCCTTGTATATTGTTATATATTTTTATATGATTGTGGAAATACAGTATGGAGTATGGATTGGCATGAAGTGGTGGTATGCTAACAATGTACAGTACTGCACTTACATGTGCTCATTGCTATAGATAAAGCTTGTAACAAAGTCACAAATATACCTATGTTTTTAAATACAATGCACAGGTTTTTAGAGGTAAAGTTACAGATTTTATACCAACTTTTTATTGCATTTAATCCTACTGGTTAATCATGCATGAAACAACTAGTGTTTCATTTTAAACAATGTATGTCGATATCTCTTGGGCTGAAGACTCCCATAATAATGATTGTTAATTAGGTCTCAAATGAAATGTCTGCCGTTTTAAATGCACATTGTGCTGATTGGATTTCCTCATCATAGCCCAGCTTCCCTTTTGTATATCTGCACCCCCCATTGTTTCCCCATGCCCTCAACTCTCACTTCCTTTATCATCTCAAGTAAAAAGCCAAAAAACTTGGAGCGGTATCATATTCCCATTTGTCTCCCCCCGTCTAGTCCTTCGCTCCTTCTTCCTCTTGTCATTTTTCTTTATTTCCACTTTTTGGGGTTGCTCTTTGCACACAATCCACATTTGGATTGCTGCAGGGGTTTCTGTTGTTCAGAAACGGCATCCAAGATAAACTCGTCTGGGGTGAGGTGAAGTATGGAATGGCTGTGTGTGTGTGTGCGTGCGTGTGTGTGTTCACTTGTGTGTATATGTGCAATCAGGGTAACTGCATTGGCAGTTAAAATTTCAAGGCTCTTTAGACTAAATATCAATGAATATGTACTTTTTAATTTGATAGACATTAAACTATCTCTCTGGCCATTAAAAACCGGTTTACTGAATTATACTATGACACAAAGCCAAAATTAAAACAGAGCCAGAAGGTTCACGATGGCTAAACCAAGTGTGTGTGAGAAGTTGCAGTTTTTATTTGTTATAGCTTTTATAATTTGATTTTACACAATAAATAAGGTTTTAAAAAATTGCGAAAATCCTATGGCTTCTTGTTTACCAGGGAATATAGTTTTGATGCCAGGTTTTGACTCATAATATGTACAGCACTATGCACCCGAGATGAATCATTTCCAAGTTCTTTCTTCTAATTACTAAAGGCTGAAGACAATGACAGATAGTCAAGCATGTCCCGTTTTTCTCTAGTGTTGCGCCCATCCCATAATAAGCAGTTTGGTTTGCTAGGAATTGACACAGCTTTACGTGTTTTCAATTGAATCTTTATTACAAACAAAACAAAAGAAAGATGCATTATTAACATGTTCCGTTCGTCCACCCGGAGTCAACTCACAACATCGCCACTGATTTGGAACTGGTTCGGAACAGCTTACACAGTGACACTTATTAATAAACAAAAGTATGGAAAGGAAAAAAAAATTCAAATAAAACAAAAATAGAAATACAGAGTGGACAAAAAAGTGGTGCTTGATTCAACACTTAGACTCTCCCAAATTTAGTCAAGCACTGAAATGTCATTTTCTCAGTCTTCACACAGGAGGTATGCAAGGGAGTAGAGCAAATAAATTAAATTTTCAACTCGTTATCTAGCTCTTGGAGTTGAGGCCTAGCTAAAGATAATGTAAGAGCAAGCAGGTGCAGAATTACATACTCTTTTCAACTCTTTACAGTTGTTCTGCTGTTAAGGCGCTTAATTTTATTAATACTGTGCATTTCAGCAGCCAAAGGTGTAAAGTTTAAAAAGTTTTCAGACACAATGAAGGGATTTTTGTTTTTTTAATCTTAGATATAATAGATGTATTCATATTATTGTTGATGCATTTTAGGATTACATGAACGATCCACTGTGTGTGCGTGTTACTTGCAAGCCCCCAATCTACTTTTGATCGCAAGCTAGAAAGATTTTAAAGATTTCCGAAGTTCGTTCAACCTCTTCGTTGGCTATTATAACAATATGCTGTTTATAGAGAAACATCATGGACCAAACATACAAAGAATTATCGTTCTTTTTTCTTTCTTTCTTATTTTCATTTGGTAGAAGCTTTGCAATCGTAACGTCAAGGACGACACCAACAGTAACGCTAACAATAATTATAGGTGGAACAAGGATTAAAAACACAGAAAAACAACGAACTGAGCTTAAATATGCAAGAAATTCTGTAAAAAGGAGTAAGAGAACTATGAAAAACAAAGTGGAAAGGAGTGCAGAGACGTAAAGCAGTAGGTGATTTTCTTTGTCCCCAATAAGAAGAAGGAAGAGTATAGTGATGTACAGTGATAGGAAGGAGAGAATGGATCGAGAGGGAAATTAGAAAAGATAAAGCACTGTAGAACTCAATAACAGCAGCCATCACGAAGATGACAGCTAAAAATACTTTCAGATACTTAATTTAATGACATGTCATGGCTTAATTCGAATGTGTCGATCTAAATACATTATATCAATGGTTGTGTTCCAAATATGGCTAAATGTCTTAAAGGCCTGTCTATTCAAAGAAGACATTATGACCGATGCCCCTTCGTAAATGTCTCTCTTTCGTAATTATATCAGGCAGCTCAAAAATCCAAATGTTATGTGGAATAATTGCAAAAGCAAGAGTTTAAAGAAATCAATTTCATGTCAAACCCATAAGTGTTAATGTACTGAACAGCACTATTCTCAAAATTACAGCTATCTGTACTGAGATAACAAAAAAAGGCTGTTGCTGACACTGTATTATGGAATGGGAGGCACAGCTGTATGCATGGATGTTTCTGGGAACGCATGCGACTAAAACAAGGGACTGGTATGAATCCTGGCAAATGCTTTTACACACGCATGCAGCTTCATCTCTGATTCAGAAGGAGGCAGGATGCAAATGAGGTTCTATAGTTGTGTGTGTGTGTGTGTGTGTGTGTGAGTAAATCCAATTGGGAGCAGTTGGTTGGGGGGGAGGGGGTGGTGTTGTTTTTATAGCCTGTTACACTGGTTTTCATCAAAGCAGTGCCATTATAATAACATGGTATTTTGGCAGTTAAAAATATGTGATGAATGTTCAGAGGATTTTTCCCCCCTAATTTGTTGTTCATTTTGCCAATTACATCCAGGCCATAACATACTTTCATCACTTTAGGTCTGGTGTGTGTGTGTGTGTGTGTGTGTGTGTGTGTGTGTGCGGCTGGGGATTATGGCTGGCCTCAATCGTCGATGCAGATCACTTCTCCGCTGCGTTGCTCCCTCCTTCCCATCATAAGTTCTGCCTCTCGCTCTTTTTTGACTGACATTGGAGGCCCATTCAGCACTAAAGAAACAGACACACACGGATCACATTTAATTTTTACAGTCAGACAACACAGATCTTACCCTTCCTTTCCAAAGGACAATCCTCACAGTTTAAATAAACTTCTTTTAATCATGTTCCCCTTCATTTGTCTGTTTTTCCTTTTTTCATTTTTAATGCTTTCTCCTGCTTCACTTGCCTTTATCTCAAATTTCTCCTGTCTCGTTGAGTTTTATTCCAGGCGTTTACCTGCTGTCTTGCATATTTTTGTTTCCTTTATCTTGTGAATAAGACCTCTGAAGATTAACAACAAAGTAGTGTTCTTGTGATCATGTTTTAATGTGAAGTTTCTTATGCATTAAGATCACATATCATTGTGGTTCTTGATTGCAAACAGTGGATCATGTTATACTGCAGCCTGTCAGCACATGCCCACTGGTGTTACAGTTGTTTAAAAAAAAAAAAAAACCTTTGAAACTTGGACACGAACCTGCAATAACTGAGTGTTATTGTGTGAATGAGATTCCATTCCTTTACTCATATCTGTTTTGTTCTGTTCTACCACAGACGACCTGTGGTTTGCAGATTATTGCCTTTTGTTATATTGACTAGATCAGATTATTCAAAGGCATTTTAGGGTGCTTCACACTACAGTCCGCACCCAGTACCTTTTCTCAGCTTGTTTGGGGACGGGCTCATAATCATGGGTTTGCCAGTATGTAGAAGAATTCCTTCTGAAACACGACTCGATCTTGAGCACAGACGTTTGCACATGGTAGCCACTATATACAACCATTTACTGTTTATTATTATTATTATTAGGCAACGACACATTGCTTTCTGGGTAAGTGGCATGTTGTAAGAAGCACATTTCTAGAATTCCAGGATGTTATTAATTTATTTTTTACCATGCACTCAGGCATGCATTCGCAACACAGAGGTAAGCTAATTATAGAGCTCCAGTCCTATCAGAGTCTAGTTTTACAGTATTTATGAGACATTCTGCAATAACGCGACTGTCTTTTATTAGGAAAAACACCCTTCCAACTATATCATAGGACCAAATCGTGATAAACAAGGCATATTCCATTAAAAAAGTGATTAAATGTTTTTGACCAAAAAAGGAGCGTCATATCAGCTTTTTATGCTTGTCCCAGTGCACCCTATAACTACTTCAAAGCTGTGGGAAACAACATTTACACCATAATTCATTGCACCAAGTGAGCTAATTGTAAGGAAAACAATTATATTAAAAAATTAAACGTTTACTCAAAAAATAAAAAAAATGTTTAATCAAAAAAAAATTTTTTTAACGAAAAATACCAATATCTGTCCCAGCGTATTGTGTTGTCTACATCACAATACTTCTATCCACCCCCCTGGAGGGCAGACCAAGTGATGCTTGAAAGAAGCTTTGGCGCCATTTTAAAATACTGATATGCAGCTCGGTCTCCAACCTTCTGCTATTTCTGAGCGGAGCTCTGCAAAGCACCATCCTTAAAGAGAAACTGGAACAGCATCGATAGCCTAACACTTTCAGACAATATTAAAACTTTGGGGAGGGGGCGGTCATAACGTGACGGTTACAGGACATCACATCATTGATGGCGCCATCAAAACGAATTCACATTGAAACCTTGGAGAAGTTAATTTTTTCGGAGCTCCGCATTTAGGCAGTTCCTAAATCTTTATATTATGTTTCTAGATAAAACAAGGCATCTCAGTTGAGTACGTTTATTCCAGGTCATTGCCGAACCCTGAAAATGTAAAAATCTTAAGGGTTGATTTAAATTTTAATTCAAAAATAGCATTGAACTGAACATTATGAGCAACAGCATTGATCAAAGAATATCTCTCTACATTTATTTAGATCCTACAGGAAGTTTTATTGTTTTGTCAGTTATCTACATCAGGGTCATCTACGTTACATTCTTGAGGCCCGCTGTGAGAGGAAGTCACCATGTACAAGTGGACAAAGCTTACTGGGCTGCAGTAATGACCAAACCCAATATACAGTGAATTTAATTGATCCAACTTTTTTTACTATTATTCGAGTGATGAGTACGGAGTGTGGTCTGTTTTTAAGTGACTGCATAAATGAACAGCTGGCGATAAACTAACACTGAGCGATAAATAAATCTAGCCATGTCTGATGTTACTGAGTGTTACCTGTTCGGGTCATCTTTTATCATGGTATGATTAATGAGCTGCTCTCTGAAAGAGCTTTATAACAATATAACTGTTACTTTATATGTTTTTCCAATGAATACCACAATTTCACAACGAGGGATAATGGGGTAGATGTTCAGATTTCATACCGTTCGGATTTCTTACCCGTAAAGGCGATAGTTAAAATACTCTGATAAAAATATATGGGTTTTTTTTGTACAAATAACTCAGTTTCATGCTGGCAGACATTGTTAGCAATGTTAGCTTTTCAGATTCCCTGCCCATAAAAAATAAACACAAATTGATGCCAGTAGATAATAGAGATAGATTTTCAGATTCCATGCCCATAAAAAAGCAATAGTCTATATCTATTTCCAGTTTTGCATGCCTGTTTACCTCTCAAAACAATATCATATCACCTTTAAAGATGTGCTATAATATTACCACATGTATTAAAATTGTGTTACCCCTCTGAACTGGTGGTTAATAAAGGGGGAAATGGTGACAGTGGTTATCACTCTCTCCTCAAATCAAGAAGGCCCTGGGCTCAAGCCCCATGGTTGGCAAGGGTGTTTCTTTGTGGAGTTGGCATGTTCTTTCTGTGCAATAAGCCAATAAGCAAGTGGCGGCACGGTGGCGTAATGGTTAGCATGTCTGCCTCACAGCAAGAAGGTCCTGGGTTGGAGTCCCAGCCTCAGTGAGGGCATTTCTGTGTGGAGTTTGCATGTTATCCCCGTACTTGTGTGGGTTTCCTCCCACAGTCCAAAGACAAGCACATTAGGCTAATAAGCGAGTTGTGCATCTCATCTCATGCAGTGCACTGTGGGACTGCAAAATTATTGTTGGCAATTAAACATTGGAAACACTATCTGTTACATTCATGCACATAAGACATTGTCTTACTCTGGTGCTGTACAAGAAATTTAACATTTACTGCTGTGCGTAAAACTCATATAAAGAAAAGAAACTCTCATGCATTCGTGTAGAACTCACTAACGTGTATGTTGTAAAATTATAGAGATCAGTGGCAGAACTACATTGAATACTTAGGTGATAATACAGTAATTTATTCAATCATGTTGTCAGAGGTAACTGTAAGTCCAAAGTGTAATATTGGGTTATAGATGTTGTTATGTTGTTGCAGATATAAATTTTTATAGTCCCCAAAAAACAAATGAGAAATTCAACTCAGCTCATGCTCAACTTGATTTTATGGTCCACCAACACCACTACCACCCCCGATGAAGTCCTCTTAGTTTGCAGTGAACTTTGGGCCATTGCTTTACTACATTGTTGAAGTTTCTCCCAATTAGGGAGCTACATCATGAGCTACATCATGAATAAGAAATTAGTGACCTGTTCCACAATCACCCATGCATGTCAAGGCATGACATTACCTCCACCATACTTCACCTTTGAACTTGTTTCATGAGCAGATAATTTCATTCTCCACTCTTTGACCATTGTAGCACTTTGGTGAAGGTCAATCTTGGTTCTAGAACCTTTGTGGCTCATCTCTGTGTTTCTTTCCAAATACAATCAAGGTTTTGGTGATGTCACCCACTGTTGTTCTTGGGTGTTACTTCACAGCTCTTACTGTTATTAACTGCTGTTGCTTTCCTTGGCTGACCTGTCCAATGTCTGGTTGTTCGTACACTTGTGTTATTTTCCCCGGACATTCCAAATTGTTGTTTTGGCTATGTCTGATTCTTGTGCAATGGCTTTGATTGTCAGTACTTTGTTGAAAAACCTTTTGCTTTGATTACAGCCAAGAATCTGTTGGAATACATATGACTGTGCAATATTTGCTCACTCTTCAACTCTGCTCAGTCAGATTGGATGGTCATCATTAGTGGACTGCAATCTTCAAGTCATTCCATAGATTTTTAGTAGGATTTAAGTCTGGGCTCCGACTAGGCCACTTCAGATCATTGTCTGGTTGGAAGGTGAACCTTTTTCCAATTGACAATTTTCTGTTAGTGGGCAGCAGGTTTTATGAAGAACTTGATGGTATTTTGCTCATTGTGTCCATTTTTCCTTCCTCAATTGGGAATTGGGTTTTTTCTTGCAATCATCTCATAAAAGCCACACAACGACACATTCTTGCCAATATTTGCTATACGTGCTGCAAAGTTGCCACAGACATCTTGGTAGTCTCTCTGATATAGTTTCCTCTTTGCTCCAGTTTGGAGGGACAGCCCAATCCGGGGAGGGTCTGAGGAGTACCAAACACTTTCCATTTCTTGATTATGGATCTTAGTGGGGTCCTAGGAATTGATAATGCCTTTGATATTTTTTGCATCCCTTTCCTGACTTGTGCCCATCCACGTTATTCATGACATCTTTTGACATTGCCTTGCCACCCATAGTTAATTGGTTGCTTCTTGTTACACTTCAAAGACCTGGAATGCTCTAGCTGCTATTTTTTTGCTTGGTGGAAGGCAATTAGCTTGGTGTGCAGTGGAGAAGGTAATTATTTACACCTGAGTGAGTTTATAGGTATTTTTAGGGGTGATCTTTTAACCATCTCAGTGATTATTTACTTACTTACTTATTTGTTTGTTTGTTTATTTCTGAACTGTTGCTTTTGTATTGAACTGTTGCTATTGTATCTTTCAGTTGGCTGTGAGAAGTTGCACTGAAAAAAATACAATAAAATACCTTCAGTTCAGGCTTCAAAGCAACAAAATGTGAATATGTTGTAAAGACGGCTTTTACTATAATCCCATCCAGAGCTTTAGTACATACAACACGCAAATGTAAGTAAAAAGCACTATGTAATGGTGTGACTCATTCAAAGTATTGGTGTATATTATGCAGAAACATGAGAAACAACACGATTCTTATAGTTTATTTTTTCATTTCCAAAGTGTGATAATAATGATGCTGTCTGCTCCATGTGACCATGTCAAATCATGAGTGTTTTGATTCAAGCATTTTTCAGTGAGGATAATGATTTTTAAACCCCAGGTAGTGGACCGAGCAGACTGCACCAGTGCATTAGCTAGCATGCTCTCAGCAGAAGACAGGGAAGAACAATCAAATTCCATCTTCCTGTCAGAGATTCAGTATCACGCATGTTAATAAATGCTGTCTAGCAAAAGTAGGCCTGCCTCTTTTTACTTTCATTTCAACTGTCATACAATTTTAAATAACGATTTTGCTATGTGTTTGCATTTCGTACTGCAGTATTGTTAAGATCTCAATTCAGATTGGGTAGACTGTGTTGATTAATATTACATACAGTATGTAGTGATGGCTGAAAGTTTGTGAACCCTTTTGTATTCTCTATATTTCTGCAAAAATATGACCTAAAGCATCATTACTGACATAAATGCTGTAAAATAAATTATCATTTTCAAACAAATGCTTAAAGAAGTCAGTTAAACAAATGAGACAAAAAATATACTCTGTCATTTATTGACTGTGGGAAATAATTCAATATTACATGTGTGTGAGTGGCAAAGCTATCTGAACCTTTGCTTTAGATTCTCTGTAAAGAAATAAACACAACTAAATATTTTCATTAATTTTAGCCCAGTCTTCCACATAGAACAGCTTCAACTCTGGGATTCTGGTTGGTTGGTTTCCGCACATGAATTGCTTACAACATTTCTATTAGATTAAGGTCAGAAAATTGACTAGGCCATTGGTAAAATTACATTTATTGTTTTTACCCATTCCATGATAGAACAATTTGTGTGCTTAGGGTCACTGCCTTCCTGCATGACCCTTGCATGACCCTTCCTGCATGACCCTCTTTCTCTTGAAATTAATTTTGTGGACAGATGTCCTGACATTTTCCTTTAGAAGTCACTGGTATAATTCAGAATTCATTGTATAGCTAATGATGGAACCCCATCCAGGCATAGATGCAGCAAAACAGGCCCAAACCATGATGCAGTGTTTTGCTTTCTCCAAACATAATGCTTTTATGTATTTTTTAAAGCAGTAGCTTTTTCACCTGACCCCTGCCATGCACACCACTGTTGTTCAGTGTGCTTCTGATAGTGGACTCATGGCCAACATGAGAAAGGCCTTTAGTTGCTTAGTAGTTACCCTGAGTTCCTTGCAAACTTGCAGGTTATTACACACTGTCCTCTGGAGTGATCATTGTTGGTCGACCACTCCTGGTCGACCACTCCATTGTTCATGCTACAATATAATTCCACAAACATGCACATTTGATTAATGGTGTTCTAAGTTTATGGCTTGTGTGAAAATCTGATGAGGTTTTAGGTGTTTAAAGGGTTCACAAACTTTCAAGTGTAAAGTAAAGCTAATTAACAGGTGAGGTTTAACATGAAAGCTACATTTTATTTCCTACTAACTTCAAGAAAAAAAAACAGGGCTGGTGAGGGAATGACTTATAAGCTATGTTTATAGCTGCTACAGTGAAAGTGCTAACAGGAAGTAGCTTGTTTCACAGACGTTCCACAACATGAAACAGAACTATAAATGAATACAAACATGCCATTTTTAAATAAAGAGGTAAAACTGACACCAAGTCTAATCCTTCTGGTTACTAACTGGTTTGCCTTAAATACTCTTAAAATATTTTTTAAACAGGTACGAAGCTAATAATGAAAAAAAAAAATTAACATTTGAACTGTGAACCTTAAACCTTGACCCTGTTAGGATTCATTCCAAAATCTAATCAGCTCATCTGCTGGTTACAAAGATAATTACATAGAAATCCTCCAAACATTCAACCACTTGTTCAGGCACAACAAAAATCATTAGCATTGCCATGTTGCTAACGAGGAATAAAACACTTTGAGATATGCTGTCATTGGAAAATAATACTTGGGCCAAATCGTACTACCCTATCATTGATTCTATTCCTATAACAGCACTCCCCATCATATTGTATTCCTTACATATTAAACATAAACATATTTTAAAAATACATTATTGCCTTGACAATGTGAGGTACTACTATACACATAGTGATTAAATGATGCTACTTGTGCAAAATTCTTATCAGAAATGATATCCACATCCATTAAGTGTAGTACAGTAAAGGAAAAAAAAGAAAGGAAACTTATCAACTTGAAATCTGATTAAGATCATTTCATAAACATTTATTTCTGATTGGCAAAAAAAAAAGGAACAAACCTGGGTCTTAAATAACAAGCGAGATTTTTCCAGTCATGTACACACGGGACAAGAAAAATAGCTTATATCTCACATTCAGATCTTTTTTCCTTTTTAATTGTACTCTCTGTCTCTCTCACTCAGCAAATCTGATCCGAGGGAATCAAATAGTTGTATTCATTGCTTCATTGCGCAGGTTTGCTCCTGCATAACCACCTCCTCTCGTTCAGTTATCCAGAAAAATATTCAGCTGGCAGACAGCCTCTATGACCCCTGCCTGTCTAAACAACCACTTCGCTTACACAATTAATCACTCTCCTAGCGGCAATGGGAACGAACCCACACAGAGCACCGGTGTCAAATCTTAACTTCACACCATGCACAAGTGCACACATAAAAACACACCAACACACACCTTCTTGTGTGCAGAAAATGTATCATACCTTTATTCATGATTTATGCACCTTAGATTCCAAGTTTGTTCCTGTGTGTGTGTGTGTGTGTGTGTGTGTGTGTGTGTGTGTGTGTGTGTGTGTGTGTGTGTGTGTGCATGCAAGCACAGTGAAAGTCCTCCCAGTGCTGCACTGTATAAGGGTCCTGCTGGGGGGCTGATTTGGCTAATCTGATCTGGCTCTGCTACTGCAGAGGAATTCAAGCATCATCCCTTTGGACTGTTCCCAGACCTGCATGTCCTCCAAACCAATCTCAGAATTAAAGCCACAAAATCCCATCTTAGGTCTACCAACACTGGAATCTCAGCATGGCACTGCCACATATTGTAGAAAAAACAAGAGTTTTGTTTACTTCCCAGGACTAGCTGCCCTGATTAGATCTGAGGCTACCTGTGTCTCGCCAACACACACCACACACCAATATCCCTAATGGCCATTCCCAAGGCCAGTCAGCACAAACTACACAGTGTGTCACATCGCTGTAAAAGTTTATATAGCTTTGCATCCATAATAAACAAAATGTTATTTAAGAAATGTTTAAGAAATGGTTCTTGGCATCATCCTGGTTTCAATACATTTGTTCTTTTTTTCAGAGGATGGCTGATAAGGAGCAATAAAGTATGATGCTCGTTTGCCAGAATTGCTCAGTCCACCATAAAGGTGCAAAGAAAAAAAAAAAAAAAAAAACCCAAAAGCTGTTCTTCTCAATCCACGATCCCCTAAAGCCTCCGATCAGGATGGGAAATGTTGAGAAAACCAAACAAACTTGCAATCCATCTCTGGAATTCCTTGTTTTTGACATTATGAAATGTTTCAGTACTCCCTCTGTATGTGTGAAGAGGCTCCAGAGAGAGAGAGAGAGAGAGAGAGAGAGAGAGGGGGAGGGGAGGGGAGGGGAGGGGAGGGGGGCAAGCAAGAGAGAAGAGGGGGAGAGAAAGTGAGAGAGAGACAGTGTGAGTGAGAGAGAGGGGGGGGAGAGAAAGAAAGGGGAGAGAGAGAGAGAGAGAGAGAGAGAGAGAAAGGGGGAGAGAGAGAGAAAGGAAGAGAGAGGGGGGAGAGAGGGAGAGAGAGAGAAAGGAAGAGAGAGAGAGGAAGAGACAGAGAAAGGGGGAGAGAGAGAAAGGGAGAGTGAAAGAGGGAGAGAGAGAGATTTCCACTGGAATTAAGGAGTAAAGGTCCTGGGTACTTCGACATGTGTACTTAATTCTCTTGCCAAGTGAAAGATGAATCCACTGGGGTTTCTGTCGGATAGAGAGATGAAAGTGAGGGGGGGTAGTGAGGGTGAGAGAGAGGGGTGCTTTTTTGGGCAGCTGTCTCACTGGCTCCCAGTTTTCACTGGAAACGGTTGGATGATTTCCTCTTTTGTCATGCTTGCTTGCTTCACTTTATTCAGACTATTCACCTTGCCGTCTGTTCATATTACTCCTGATGACTTTATTATTTTGCTTTGGCAGCCAGGGAGGTCGCATGCACCTTAAATTGCTCTCAGCTCTTCCCTCCTTTTCTTGCTTTTTTTTTTCTGGGCTAAGCTTTTTCCTGACAGCCCCTCTTCTGTGCCCCTCTCCCCTTTTCACTCTCCCTATTCATTTATCAGGTTTGTAACCTTTTCAGCCTGACTTTCTAAGCTTCTTCTGGCTTGATTTCTAATATCTCTCTCTATCTACCCTAATTCATCTCTCTCTCATTATTCGTTCTCCCTCTCAGTGTATGTTTTTGTCCATGGCATCTCTTAGTTAGGGTTTTTTGGGTCGGCCGTTGCGAGGGAGGTTCTCCACTGTGTTGCTGAGGCGGTATTTGACGATGATGCTGTGCACGGTGGATTTTGGCATGTGCAGCTCCTGTCCGATAGACCCTTCTGACCTGCCGTCCTTCCAAAGGTCCACCACACGCTGGCGCTGTAGGATGTTGTGCTCTTTGGTCTTCAGACAGAGTGGGGCTTCTGTGGGGGCACAAAGGTGGCAAACTGTAGACACTGGCGGGGCAGCGAGTAGATTAGCAGCAGCAGCAAGGTCAGAACGAGTGGAACAGTATCAGTCCTCAAAATATTCATAGATACATCAGCAGACAATCAGTGGGCAAGAGGAAGGCATGAGGTCTTTAGAATAAAAAAGAATCACAAGTAAAAGAGCCTTGGGATCTTCATATCCTCAAAACTATCCACAAAATAAATCAATTTTTCGTTTTCACTCCATGGACACAGTAAATTTTAGTTTGATGTCCTGTGACAAAATGTCTGGTTTTTGTAACAGCTTAAACAAAAAAACAACAACAGACACATTTAAAATTCCTGCCTATGTGAAGCTTTAAACTCCTACATTTGTCAATCTTGTATGTTTTTAACAATTTCCAGAAAAATTGAATGATGTAAAACAGGTCAAAGGGTTCAGACTTTTCCTTTCCATCTGTCTCAGGCTCTTTAACTCTCTCTCCGTCTCTCACCCCCCCCCCCCCCCCTCCCCCAATATTTCTCTCATATTTTTTATTTAGTCTGGTGTGTTTTGAGGCTCTCTTCTCAGCTAAGTTTACATCGGGGTCACCACAGTCGTCTCGATCGGGGTCTGAAGCATTCAAATGGGCCCCATGCGTGGCGTATTTTTAGCCCAGTCAGGGGGCAGCACAGAGCCCAATCTGCCTTTATAACCACCCCGTTTAGAAAGGAGCACATTTTCTCCTGTTTCTTTTTCTTTTTTCCCCCCTGGTCTCTTAAAATATCCCTGGTCTGTGGAGAAAAAATGTTCCCTCGGCTGAGTGATTCCTGGCACGACTAGGGCAGTGGATCAGAGTAATGACATTTTCAGAAAAAGCTCCACTGCACGAAAAAAATGAATCTAGTGCATCTCCCGCAAGTACACAATCAGCAGTGCACGGAAACATGAGAACTGTTAGGTTCAAAGTGTCCACTGGTTGTATTTGGGATTTTAAACAAACAAAAGTACAATCATAATGAATTACATTTGTTCTATGTGTATTCTGAACATGTTTACACCGCTGCAAACTAACGTTTGAAGCAATAAACATAATTTACTGGCAGTGCTATCACAGAGGTCTGGACCAGAAGAAAAGGAAGAAAAGTTATTCAGCCAAAGTTGTTCTGAGGCCTTTTTTTCAAATCAACATGCAACTGCTTCATTTTAAACTGTTAACAGATTTACGTTTTGCAAAATAATGCAAAACAGATTTCATAATAAATGAGAGGCAATTGGATATTTAAAGACTTGCTACTTAATTAGATTCTAAAAACGTTCTATGGTTCATCTATAGCATGTTACTAAAAATTGTACAAAAATGTCAAAATATATTTATGGAAAAGTATAAAATGATTATATATGCTTATAACTAAAACAAAATTGGATCTGATACAACTTGCGAGTAGCATTAAGCTAAATCCATGTGCCTGTGTGGGCTTTCTCTGGGTACTCCGGTTTCCCCCACAGTCCAAAGACATACACGTTAGGCTAAGTGGCTGTTCCAAATTGCCCCAGGTGTGGATGTGAATGTAAAAGAATGTGTGTGTGTGTGTGTGTGTGTGTGTGTGTGTGTGTGTGTGTGTGTGTGTTGGCCCTGAGATGGTTTGGCAAGCTGTTCAGAGTGTACTCTACCTTCACCTGGTGTCAGCTGAGAAAGGCTCCAGCATCTCTGTAACCCTAGCGAGATTAAGCGGTTTGGCAAATGAGTGCGTGAGACTGTTTTAGTATATACAGTCATTGACAAAAGTCTTGTCACACATGTGGACATTCATGTATAAAAGCCCATATCTCACCAATCTATTAACTGATTTTTATCAACTATGCCTTACATTAATCCTACAAGTATACGGATTGTTTTGTGAAAGCAACAGGAAATTGTAAATTTATTTATACTTTTTACAGCCAATAAAAGACCAACATATCCACCCTAGGCTGGACAAAAGTCTTGTCGCAATCATATAACACTGAATTCTGGATTGAAGTAATTAGTAAAATTAGTAAAAAAAAATAATGAAAAGTGCTTGATTAACTAAATATACTTTAAATACAGGTATTAAAGCAGCTTTCAGGCAATTTATGACCAAAGCTTAAATGGCTTGGTGGCCATCAATAATCTTGACTAAAATCTTTTTACAAAAACTGCAGAAACCTTCAAGATCTCCTAAAAACAAATGAAAATAATTTGCAAGCAGTAGTAAGAAATTTCAGACACCCTTGGTACACATTGGTAAGCTCGGTCATGCAAGGAAAACTATACACAAAACAACTGGCTACACAAAAGTTGGAGCTTTTGAGGGAGTCATAAGGTGGATGACTACAACTTTTGTAGTCATCCACCTTAGGACTCCCTCAAAAGCTCCATTAGGACTTATAGCTAGCGATGTCTGCTTCAGCATTAATTCTACATCATATTTCTTGCACTATCCACCATCCACCATACACCATACAGGTCCTGCACAAGACACAGCTAGAACATCATGACGTGCTTACCAAGGCCCTAACAGGTGGAAACTCTTATTAGCAGAAACATGGTGGAAAAAATTATATTTGAGATAAATTATTAATTCAATATCAACTTGCTATGACACCAATGTTGCTACTGACCATCGAGAAAATTTCTGGACCCAGGGTTCACCGAGGAGCCAGTCATGTGTGAAAGTGAACCATCATGGTTTAAGATCACCTCCAGTACATAGGTATCACAAAGCTATGTAAGATGGGTGGTAACATTACCAGATGCAAATATCAACAGATTATTTCTTCCCATTATGTTCCAAACCGACAGGTGGCTCAGATTTCTCACCACAGGGTTGATAACAGACTGTTTTCTGACCATTTGATGAACGAGCTGCCCTCCAAAATAGCTTACTCATGTATTAAAAATGCAGTGTCTTGGGCCTCAAGGTGAAAGTGTCTGATTCTTTTAATGTGATAATTATTCATCATGACAAGCACCAGGGAGTCTGGTACCATCATGGCCATGTTTGCAGAGGCGCTATTGACCTTGAGTGATGCTTTTAATTTTTCAATATAATGTTATATTTGCTACAATATTATATATTTAGTTTTAAACAAAGCCATTTGATTATTTTTCTGTAATAAATATAGTCTTGAAAGTGAAATTAAATATTTGCAAAAAGACTTTTGTCCAGACAAACAGGGGAATGTTTATATTTAAGAAGCTGTGAAGATGAGAAGAAATGGCTTTCTAATACTGCTGCTAGCACATATTATTCAGTACCATCATCAAGGGTCATTTTGAGTCATAGTTGATGAAAATTGGTTAATAGTTTGGTGAGGTATGGGCTTTCATACATAAAAGTCCACATGTGCAACAAGTCTTTTGTCAATGACTGTACATGAGAACATAAAAAAACAAACTAAATCATGAATTTCATAGTTTATTTTTACCTGTTCCAAGCAGATTAAAGCACTATGCAGCTAATGGTGTGTTTTTAAACCCATTCAGATTTGTATTATACACTACATGGAAACGTAAGTAAACTGCACTACATAACAGTGTATTTTTATACACATTCAATGTTTTAGTATATAATATACAAAAACAAAGGAAAAGCAAACTAAAATGAGATTTATATGGTTATATTTTTCATTTTAAAGCTTGAGAATGACAAGGTCTACTGATTCCAAGTAACCGTGACAAACTGATGCCCATCATTTTCAATTAAGCATTATGCACTCAGGATGTTTTTTAATCCGCAGCTAGTGGACCAATCAGATCATGCCATTCCTTTATTGTGTATGCTACTTTCTAATATACAGTACATATATCACAAAGGCAAAGCTTTCACTAAACTTCCCAATCATATCACAAGTAAAATGAAGGGAAATAGTAAGATCTAAAAAAAAAAAAAAAAAAAAAAAAAAAAACAGTATTTGCTTTCACATGTATTCCCATTCAAATGCTACTGGCACCTTGAGTGATAATCAAGCTAATATTCTTTTACAATTTACTGTGATGCCAAAACAAGGCATCAAACCTATTGTAGCTACAGGGCAACTAGTCTTATAACCTTAAGTCCATAAATTCATTAAATCATCTGCATATTCTTGAAAGTTTGTCAAATTTCAGGGCAAAGTTGCTTGTTCTGCCAAGCCCTAATAGAATTGGATGATGGCCCACCATCAATTCCCAAACTGTGGCACCTAAACATCTCATACAGGCACTAGCAAAGCCTTGACCTAATTACAAGACAGCACCTTTAGCAATGTTTGAAAGCTATGGAAATACAGCTGACTATGCATCACCTTCCTCTTCCACCAGCAAGATAAAGGTAAGATCCTTCACTTTGCAATGGCAAAACAGACCCAGGCAGAAGACTCGTCTGATAAGTCCCATGGAAGAGGAACTGCCTTTATTGTTTTGGAATGCAGAGTAGTGAAACTAGCAGGACAAATAAAAAAGCTGTGCAACAGGGCAATGAAGTGCAGAGCTCAGGGAAAATTCAGTGACTCTAAGCTGAATCTCTAAGCTTCAACCCCACTTTGGTGGTGAGTGTGGCTAACCCCCCTTCACTCAAAAGCTCTAATAAGTTGTGACAACATCTGGCGACAGTGGCGACTAGTGGTTCGCCACTTTTTGGACAGCTTTGAACTTTGAATGTTCTGGTGAGTAGTTCACAAACAGTTAGTGAATCCCTGCAATCAGTTGGTGACATTTTGGCGAATGTGGTGTCTGCACTTACTGTTCTTTGACTGTTTGCCAAACGCTCGCCAAGTTGCCTTCATATAGCGTCACATTCATGTGACAGTCATATGACTGCAGACATTTACCAACTGTTGCAGAGTTTGCAAACTGTTCGCCAGATATTCGCCAAGTATTCCTCAACAAGCCACCTCATTCCTGAGGGAGGCAAATGATTGAAGATCTCTGCAGACCATTCGGACAACAGTTGTTGACTGTTTTGAGTATTTGCTGACTATTTGATGAAAAGACATATGCGACAAAGATTCCTCAATATTCTGAACATGTTCAAAACTCAAAAAGTGAGATTGGTGAATGGATGGTGAAGATGGTGAAGTAAGTACTTTGCAGTATTTTTTCAAAATGAACAGCGAATGTCCATTTGCCACAGTCACCAATGGTTCACAAGCCCAGTGAGATACACCTTTAATTAAAACTCCAATAGCAGATGCAGCAACACAAAGATTTAGATCATATAGTGTATAGACTGTATAGTGTGAGAATGTTCCGAGGCCAGCCATGGGTCCTGTAAAGGCTCTCACAGTAAACAGTGTGTAAATGATTGCTAGCTTTTCCTATGCATTGGGAGTTCCAAGCTAGGTTAACCCACCAGATAAAGAGTACAATATCAGCACCATAAGTAACTGTCATCCTCAATATAAAACAGTTCCAACACTTGAGTCATTTTTCTTCTCTGTATCCTGAGGCACAGTATCAACACCTGTTCTGTGATACATAATCTCCACTTGCCCTAGCAGGATGTAAAACAGAAGGTTATGTATGTAACCATTGTTCCACAACTTGATGGAGGACTGCCAAGCCACCTGGGTCTCCGGTGTTGTCAAGAATAACCATAGCATGAGTACGACATTTCAGAGAACTTTTGGGGTCATGGTCACAAGGTGATGACTGTCTTATTGGTACTCCTCATGAAAACTAGTACACAGGAGTACTTCCAAAGGAGTAAAGACCGCCTGAAGGTCTTTTAATAAATCAGAGTCCTGCTTACATATAGTAATCTTCCATTACCAAGATTCACAAATTGGAAAAGTCCATGCCTTATAACAGTGATGTTCATTAGCAAAAAAATAAATAAAATAAAAGACAAAATTGTTGAATATTACATTCCTTCTAAATTATTCATTCTTTCATTCATTTGCCGAATCCTACTAGGCTACTCAGCTGACTCTGGGCAAAGGCGGGATACATCCTCAACAGCTTGCTAGACCATCACAGGGCCAAAACTTACCCAACCATTCACACACACTCGCAAATTGGAACAGCCAAGTAGCTTAATACTCATGTCTTTTGATTGTGGGAGGAAATCAGAGTACCTGGAGGAAAACCATGAAAGCACAGGGAGAACATGCAAACTCCACACAGAAACTCCCTTGCTGAGCCTGGGACTCGAACCCAGGACCTTCTTGTTGTGAGGCGGACGTGATGACAATTACGCCAAAATGTGACCCTTCTTCTTGACGATTCTGCCCATATTTCGTGAATAATGGCATTTTTTTCATATTTGTGAGCCGACTGGTCCGCACTGATTTTGCTTTTTTTTCTTCTGGTTTTCCTTGGACGGGTTGGACAACCTGTATACTTTTATCATTATTATAAAGGCCAATATTCAAATAGTGATCAACAAATAATCATTTGTTCAGTATTAACTGATAGGGGGTCACAGTGGCATAGTGGTTAGCATGCTCACCTCAGAGCAAGCAGAGTTCGAGCACTATGGCCAACAAGGGCATTTCTGTGTGGAGTTTGTATGTCCTCCCTGTGCTTCCTGGGTTTCCTCTGGGTACTTCTGTTTCCTCCCATAAGAGAGACATGCAAAGAACAATGGCTATTGCCCCAACTTGCCCAAGGTGTGAATGGGAGGGTTTGTCCTAGAGAATAGGTTCTGCAGGTGGTTTGCAACAAACTCAGGTAAAAACATTGCAGCAAACCACAAAAGTGGCCCAATTCATCACAGATGCAAGATGGGAAATGGACTGGGGCAGTGGGCCTCTTAAAATGCTAGTTCTACAGGACATAAGGAACAGATTAGGAAACACTACTTTAAAAATTGGAAATTGCTTATTCGTAGTGCCAAAGCATATATGTAACTAGAAATTTGATCTGGAAGAATTTATCTCCATAATGATAGAAGTAGCATTTCTTCTTGCTCACTGGTTAACAGGAAATCTCAGCAGTAAATATCAGTAGAATTAAGTATATTTTATCTCGGGTTTTTATTTATCTATTCAGCTAAGTACCATCTCAATAAAAAGGTACACACATGTGCCTTCCTAAAATGTGAAAATCAAATGATCTGGGACGGAGAGGGAATTGCTGATGGAGAGGTGTGGTGTGGAAAACTAGAATTCTTTCAGCAGAGCGGAATTAAAATGGGAAACCTATAATCATAAAAACAAACATAGTACAAGTTTGTTTAAATGCATGCCATAGTAAGTCAAATCACTTGCCAGACACTGGGCTTGTTTTAAAGAAGATATTTTAAGGTTATAAACTTTTTATAGTCAGACAAATGTTCTGTGTTCCTGTATCCTACACCCCATTTCTTTATGGAATTATTAAATACATTCCTAAGCCCGGAAAGATTAATTATCATGGTAACTGTCAACGTAGTGTTGTAAAAAGTATTTATACATGCATTCTTTCATAATTCTCATCCATAAAACTCTGAAAGCCATCAAACTGTACTAAAAGGTACATAAAACTAGTGTGTGTGTGTGTGTGAGTGTGCATGTGTGTGTATATACTCAATGTTTTTCAACCATCAAATTTTGTGGGGAAACCACAAACACTCCACAGTTCTAAAGAGCATGACTGCAGCAAAATACCACATTAACTAATATTTCTAAATTAGTGAAATCTTGCTTCACATATCAATTAATTAAATAAACCTTTCACTATAATCCTAAAACATCACTTAGAAGAATAAAAAAAATGAATAAAAGCTTATTTTTACATTTGAGCCTGTAAGATTTCACAAACAGAACTTCAAACCCCCCCCCCCAAAAAAAACAAATCACCACTAAAAATAAGCTCATGTTTAAGGTTTACTGCCTCTGCACTTCAGCAACCTAATACCCGTCTGTTCCTTTTCTAAGTTTCCTGTGGGTTTACAGTGGGCCAGGACTGAAGAACTCCAGCTCTAAACAACTGTATTAGACCTAAAAGTGAAATATCTAGAGAATTTCTCATCATATATTTTGGAGGTGTAGGAACATGTGTATGAATAGAACAGCGGTGCTCACCTGATATGAACGAGCCTGGAGGCATTTGGCTGTAGTTGGCTGCAGCTGCCAGAGCCATGGCCGGTGGTGCAGGGGTGAACGGTGCTCCATAGTTCTGCGGCGTTGCATATGGTCCAGGTGGGATGGGCTGTACAGAAGGAAGTCCATATTTGAAATAGTTTCCTTTAAAATACTGGGTGAAGTTGGGACTGATCAAGGTGCATGTGTGTGAAAATTCACCGGTGGTGTGTGAGTCTCATTGCCCTTGTTGGCCAGTCTGCTGAGGATGCTCCTCTCGGACATCTGCAGGCGTGCAGCGATTGGTGGGACTCTGGACAGTGTGGCAGGAAGCCGCGTTACATCAGCTTTCATATCACTGAGCAGCTCCTCCAGTTGATTGAGGACTGCAATTAAACAAGGCAGTTGTCCAACGGTTTAATCAGAAAAGTTTTAAAAGGTAGTATGTTTACATTTTTGATTTGTATAGTGCTGTTAACAGTTGACACTCTTACAAAGCAGCTTTACAGAAATTCAGACGTGGCTAAAGGTCTCTATTGAGCAAGCCAGAGGTGACAACAGCAAGGAAGAACTCCCTGAGATAACATGAGGAAAAAACAGCAGAGGAGTCCAAATAGTACTACTTGTGTTATAATGCTCAATGTGAGCAATTATTAGGTACAACTCTGTAGTATCCAGTACAGTGATGGCTAAACATCTGGGTCTTTTCTTCTCCAAAACCATCTCCAAAAAGGCAGTTGTGGGATGTTCCTGTTATGCAGGAGAAAAACCTACCAAAGGTGGTCCAAGAAGGAAAAACCAGTCAACTGACAAGAGTGTCATGGGTGCCCAAGTCTCACTGATGTGTGTGGGGAGTGAAGGCTCTGGCGTCTGGGTCTGATCCCACACAAAAATAACCGGAGCATGAACTGAAAAAACTATGAATGTTATCTATGATAGAAAGGTGCCAGAACACACAGTGCACTACATTCTGCTGCATACAGCATGTACATGTCCTTGATACCATATATAGAGGTCTTCTTGTAAAATTATGAAATCATTCATATATTCATTATTCACATAAGTGTACTTACAGAGTTGCAGCTAGCTAACATAGACTGGGGTATCAGAGACATTAAAAGAAAGGTTAAAAATCTTTTTTGCTAATATTAACTAGCTGGGTATTTCAGAAATTTTCATGCCTAGGTAGAACAAAGATATTATTCTGATTTCACCTTGAGATTATCAACTGTTGCATCATGAACCGTGACTTTTAAATGATACATGCATTACATTGAACAACCTATTTTTACCTTTCTGTCTTTTTTTTAATATAAGATAATACTTTATAAATCCAAATTTTAAATAATTATTCATAATTATTATTACTTTGTGGCCTATTAGCTTACATACAAAAATAACTGTTGATGTAAACTGAATATTGTATGTTACATAGGTTTTTTTGTTTGTTTGTTTGTTGTTGTGTTTTACATTATTCATATGTTCAGTAATCAGGATTCCCATTGTGGCTAACATTAAAAAGTAAATGACGTCAAATTGAGTTCAAAATGATCCCTAACCATTGAGGGTTTAGGGATGGACATGATGTTCTTTTTCGTAGTACATTTAAGCAGTATGAGAGCTGTTCATATCATTTAGACATAGCTGTTGTTTTTGTTTGCTTTTTTATTTTTCATACATCAACTGCAACCTTATTGGCGAGCCCACTGTCTGGGCAGATGTTGGGTGATAACGATCCATTTCAAGGCGGCAGGCCTTCTGATGGCTTAAAAGCCCTATGGCAGCATAACAGCTGGGACAAAAAAGGAGGAAGAAGTGTGGGTGGGTGGTCTGTTTTTCCTTCCCAAGCAGCGAGCCTCATGGCTGGCATCATGTTGCCTTTCTAGAGCAGTCACTGCTGTTGACACTTCTCTCTTCCAGTGAGTGTGATTTTTGGCTTTTTTTTTTTTTTTGAGTTGGGGAATTCTTGTAACATGACTTCAGGGTGCGTTTGCACACATCCTTGAAACAAAGGCAAGTGGGACCCACTGAGCCAGTGAGTTGGCCATTAAGCAGGTCCTTGGGGACTCTTCCATAATTCATGGGATGCCGGCGGTCTAACCAATAGAGACTCTTCTCGGTGAGAATACAATAAATACTGTGAGATCCAGCATGATCGAGAACCTCTAAGTTGGTGATCTAATCTGTAAATAAGAGTCCAAGTCTACGGTGGAGACAGCACAGTTGGAATGAATTTAGCCTCTTTCCTTGGTGTACGTATGATGCCCAAGATTTGCTGCCATAGAGTGTTCAGGATGCATGCTTTGTACTCAGTAAACTTGGCACTAGAGTTCAGTTTGTTGTTCTCTCACACTCTCTTTTTTCAACAAGATATAGCTCCAGATGCCTTTGCAATACTGTTACTCCATAGCCAGGGACAGATTTGTGATGCGTGCCCCCAAGTAGGCAAAGGAGTCCACTGCTTCAAGTACTTAAACATGTGGCAGAGATGTAGTATTCTATCTTAAGACCTTTGTCTTAATGAGGCCAGTTTCTAGCCTGAATTGAAACAAAGGCAAGTGGGACCCACTGAGCCAGTGAGTTGCCCATTAAGCAGGTCCTTGGGGACTCTTCCATAATTCGATTTTCAAGGTGGTGGATACGGACCTTAGTGCCAGCAACAAGAGCTGTGTGATTAGAAAAAAGGGTTCATGAATTACCACTTGACACACCTTGGTCGTTGAACACAGCTGGGCAAGACGGAAAAGATTGCCATCACTACAGGTTGTACAGGTTGATGCCTTCTGTGGAGTCTGCAAAAGCTTAGCACATCAGCAATGAAAAAAAAAATGCAGAAAAAGGTGGGAGTTCTTGTCACATTCTTGCTTCATGCAAGTGATAACAGGGAAGTGTCTGGAAGAAGCACCATCATAGATAAGTCTACTGCACGGGTTTGTGTGTAAGGACTTGAATATATGAAGTAGATTTGGTGGACATCTCAGCTTTTGGAGCAGCTTGAACAGGCCATCCTTACTCACTCATATTAATGTTGCTCTCGATACTTTTCCTGCAGTTTCCAAAGTGAAAAAAAAAAATCATCCGCCTTCCCTTAAGTCACAATGCAAATCAGGGTAGATTTGCAATGCTTGGGTTTGAGGTCTCCTGGGGAAAAGATCTCAACTCCCAGCATGAACAGGGAATATCATACAGGTTGGGGGGGAGAACAGACTTGCCAGATGTAATAATTCCTGGAGGAATTCCACCACTACACACCATGATAGCTGCAGGTGAGAAATATGCTGTTAATTGTTGAGAATTGAGTGATAATCAGGTCAAGCTAGTGACAATGTCCAGATCTTGGGTATTTCCACAAGACCTTATGAATTGTTTTGGTCTTAGAGAAACTGTTTGTGATGCAAAGATCATGTAAATAACAATGCTTAAGGAGCCTTTGCCAGTTTTCATTTATCATTCCAATGCCATGGGATCCCAGGCCATGCAGTATTATCAGCACCCACCCTGGCATTAAAATAGCCCAGAAGGTAGAAGCCTTTGTTTACAGGAATAGATGCAACTGTTGTCTCCAAAAATGTAAAACTGGTCCTTTACTTTAAAAGAGGCAAGGGGTGTAGGAGCATATATGCACAGAAGATGAACTAAGCCTGCATGGGTCATAAGTTTAAGTGACATAATTCGTTCGGAACTACCGCTTGGTGGAGCATATCCATGTGAGAGTTCCTATAAGCAAAACGATGCCATGTTCATGGGGATCCCGAGCATGTTTCCCTTGCCAATATAAAATGTATCAACTTTCACATGCAGAGCCACTCCAGGAAAGTCTAGTTCCTTGAAGTGCTGCGATGTCAATATCTAATCTATACAGCTGTTTGGCAAACATATGCCGATAGCGTTGATAAAAATTGTTTGTGAATAATTTGGTTTGCCTGGTGCAGTAATGACGACTCACTGGTCAAGACATTTTCTCTAGGCTTCAAACACCCATCGAAGCAGGTGATCGTGGAGGGGCAACACTTATTGGCTGGGGGCTGCCCAGCTTAAGGTAGAGGGTAGTTCCAGGATGAGATTCCATTCTGCTGTTGATTTCTTTGACAATAGTAAAAGGTCTATACTACCGTCGAAAGCAATCTCTGGTGCTCACTCTTGACACCAATTTTGGTAGAGCTTATAACTGGTAAATTATTGCATCCATGTTGTGCCAACATTGAAAGTATCAACCCTGATGGAGAGTCCTTTCCAAAATCATGGAGCCTTTGTTGTGGTAGCCTTGGCAGATATTATGAAAGTTCTGGGTTTCTCATTAAGCAGGACCCCCCTCGGCATCAATGGTAGATACACAAGGGAAAGGATTTGGTACCAAGTTGGTACCAAACTGCAGGATTTGCTGAAAAAGCTGCTAAAAACAATGCTGACAGTAGTCTGCTTATGGAACTCCACTCCAGACTTTCTGCTGGGGTATTTCTCCCTTAGCATTTGCTCACCAAGAGTCGTCAGCACTTTGTCTGTATAGGTGTGCAGGTGAGTGCTGATGAAGCCTGATTAAAACGCATTGAGTTTCTAATCAGTAATGTAATATGTGCACAAGAAGCTGTTTTTGTTTTACCCTATCATTTACCACCAACACAATACTGTTTCTTCCATGAAATGGAATAGGGTATTAGCTTGCTTATTTGGGTTATTTTGGGTAATCCGAACCTCTTAAGATGGCTTTGGCCACCTCCTGGCTGCTCCATTTATATAGCTCTGGAAATACAATTTCAAGTTATTTGAAAGGTTTACAGTGGATTTACCTTTATACCCACTGTTCAGATTCCACATGCTAGCAGAAACTTATATGACAAACTTCGATTATCAAATCAGATAAGAATTTATGTAACTTTTTCAGCCAAAGGCAGTAAGAGTAAAACCGATGAGCCAAACGAAACAAGAGCCGTAAGTGGCTTGTTTGTCTTTGTCGATTAAGACAGCAAACAGAGCTGTGGTTCTCAGAATATTTTTAGCTGGAAATGCCTTTTGTGGATGTGAGTGTTTTCATATCTTAGGGATGTTGTGAAATCTGACTTTCTTCCAGCAGCAGTATTTTTATGGACATTCTCCAAGTGTAGCCACTTACAAACACACACACAAGGTCTGGGCAAAACTGCTGACTGAGTTTTAGCTGTATGTTTATAAATCGTATGGCGTAATAACCTGTGTTGTACAGATGTTAGGCACAAACAAAAACTCCCCTCACCCTTGTGTAGGACAGCGTTGGCAGGTTTGTTTCCTGCAAGTGACTCTTTGCTGAGGTGTTGGTGCGATTCAGCCAGACACTCCACCTCAGCAAAGCGTGCATTCAGGGCCATGGCTGGATGAGTGGGGTCCTGCGTCATGTTAAGATACGCTGCCCGACGCAGCTGCTCCTCAATCACCAATGCCTGCTCTAATAGCTGAGAGAACATGAAAGATAAAGACAGAAAAAGAGGAGGAAGCATAGACAGAAACAGCATGGGATAAAACAATGAGTATTCTATTCAAAAGTGGAGAATTAGTAACAAAGGGTCATAAAAAAAAACTCAGATATAAATGGGTGATAATTATGTAATGATAGAAACAGTGAAATAAAAGAAAATATGACAGAGCTAGAATGCAATAAATTAGATTAAAACGGCATAATTTCCAAGGCAGGCAAGCAAAAACAAGAGAAAGGTTAATTTATACACATAGTGCTGGAGCAAAAGAGGGATTGTAGCCAGGAAATATACGTGAGTTTCCTGCACGAAGCTGACAGAATTGAAATGGAACAAATTGTGTTTAAGTGTGATTTATAAGGAAACTTGAGCAGATAATAAGTAAGTTATGCAATGACAGCAAGGGTAGCGGTTGCTGGTGCATTTTAAATTATACAAGCATGAAAGAAACAAAGAGAAAGGTCGAGAGGAAAAAAAGAATGAGGATGTGCAGAACGGGATATGAAACATGTCATGGAGCAAAACATCGGAAAGAGAAAAAAGGGAGCTTGCGTTGCACAACCGGTTGTGTCAGCATGTTGCATTTGCTTGTCATCACGCTTTCCAATAAGGAAACAAATCAAAAATATTCTCAGAATGACTACTGTTGGACTAAATGAGGATTAAGGCATACGGTTAATTTTAGAGTAAGAAACGTCATCATAAGCACACTAAGGAGAGGGTACAGATAAGTAACTAGGTAAAAGATGTGCTGTTGAGGGCTTTGTACTGGCTTGGTTTGGGTCAGCTTGAGGGAGGAGTCACTATAAATCAATACAAATTTATTGAGAGACATTTTCCTCTTAACTGACCTTACCCAGTGATTTCAGAAATATCACTATAACTATGAAGATGGATTCTGTGTGCTGATATTGTGAAATGTTACTGGGAGACATATCCGAACAAATTCTATTTCAGTGAAGAGCGTACATGTTATTTTAGCATTTTTAATGTCATTGATAAATTAAATAGACAAGTTTCCTAATCAAATGTCTACCACTGTATAACCTTATGTAACACTGTCAAATCAAATGCACATGTACTATTCTAGACTACTACTGAGTACTAACAGTGACTTCATTTCCTATTTCAGTTAGTGTCTGAATTAAAAAAAAAAAAACACTTATGTGACCTTCCAACCTATCATAAAGTGTTTTTTTGGGCATACAGGTCTTCTGAATTTTATAGATTAATTTAATTACCCCTTTATATTTTTGGGGAGATTCAGGACTGAGGTGTTAGAAAGCACTCTCACCACCTTCATCAAAACCCCATTTCAGGGAATATCATTAGGAAGAACGGTGTTCATTACTCCAGCACAGCTGTGCCAAAATGTACTGAAGCTGTTCTGGAATGAGGCTTACTATGAGACTTTATGTCGCTTCTTCCTTAAATTTGTCACCCTTCTGTATATGTGTGGTTATGAAGAGTCACGCTTACTCATCAAAATGTAACTGAAAATCTTGCTTAACCCAAGTTTCAGTATATTGAAATGACTGACATAATGTTGACTGGCAAACATTTCTAAACATTAGCAGAGCCTCAAGTTCACCTTAAACCTCCTGGCCAGGAACTTGTTCTTCATTTCCAGGAAGTTGCCCTTATTAGCTTGGGATTTGAACGGCTCATTGACGATGGCAAACTGGGGGTCGTTCTGAATATCCTGCCATCTAGCATAGCCATGACTGTTTCAAGTTGAGGGTTAAGGTTGTCATTGGATTCTGACCCATAACATCACCAAACTTATATATTTCCCATCTGCCATGTTAAATGAAATTACATTTAACTATACATGACATACATAAATGATGACAAATGACTAAGGTGCTGATTATGATGCCTCCAAGTCAGTGATGGATAACTGTCTCCAAGGATACAGTACGATGCCAGCCAGCAGCCAGAAGTCATGCCGCCGATGCCAGATCTCATTCATCTTGCCAGATGAGATCGCTGCTCGTTCCTCATTCTGCCACAGCGTGTGCAATTCTACAAAGAGACGAATAGATATTCAGTGAGAAAATATATATGCAATATTATACTGTCAAATGAGACAACAATATCCAAAGTGGACCACACAGCTGCACATTAGCCCTGATTTTTCTTTCACTGTAAACACTGATAAACTTTCCGTCCTAACAAACCAGCCTAAGCTTATTTTGTCGGGATCTGTGCAGCTCCACTTGAAGATGTATTAACAGAGCCAGTGTTTGTGTCGAATGTTTTGCCAGCACTGGGGCACTGTGTATAAAAGCTCAAGCTGGGCTCACATTCTCCAAATCATCTCAGCGTTAATCTTAACCAACGGAGGATGGCCTCTTAACGGTGTGTTCTTAGATGCTTTGGACAAAAGTCACAGTAGTGCTGCTCGTCTAGAAAAATATTTACAGTATACAGAATGGTCTTATATCTGCAAGTCCTACTTATGTACACAGTAGTTTGTCTAAGCAGTCAAAAATGCCACACTTTTGTGTTCCTACCTGTAAATCCTCCATCTGCGATGTTGAACATGAACCGTGGACGCTCAGTTGGTTTGCCATTCCCCTTGGGAGTCTCCTCCTTCTGCCCTTTGAACTCTTTCCCAGCATCCTTGTCCACCTTACCCTCTTCTGCAGTCAGAAAAATGAACAGAAAGCAATGTAATGACAGTTTTATAACAGGGAGGTTAAAAATGGTAATGATAAGAGACAGAATGCTTCAGTGTTCACCGTTCTTAACATCCTGCACTTCTGATTTCTCCTTCTTCTCAGCTGATTCTGTAGGAACAGGTGTCTCCTCACTCTTTTCCTTATCTTCTGTGATTTTTTCACCTGTTCCTCCCTTTTCACTCTTCTCCTCTTTCTCTGCTGCTGTCACAACAATTAGAACAACAATTAACTTTCGCATACAGCTTTATCATCCAATCAGTTTCCTTAATCGTATCATATCATATGATCCAATCATATTCCATTTAATGCATCCATAGCGAGTACCACAGACAATTTAATGTTAGCCTGTACTGAAAACAAATACTTATTTACCGACTTATATAGAATATACTGGGACATATGTTGGGCCCCAATAAACATTTATGCATATTTTCTTTCTGAAGAATGTGTTCCTTATTGATCAAACCTATTTCTTAAATATCCCGTTTAGTGAGCTGGGAAAGGAACAAACTACATTTACGTTATTATTATACTTGACTATGCACATCGATTTACTCGAGATTAATTTTTGCATTTTAAATTCTAGTGTCTACATTTTAAATTATTACATCAGAACACATCTTTGCAATCATATATTTGTAAGGTCATAAGGTGGCATTTTACGGCTGTGTAGTAGTGGTTAGCACGTCCACCTCCCAGCAAGAAGGTGAGGGCGCTTCTGTGTGGAATTTTTTCATTTTCTCCCCGTGCTTGCATGGGTTTCCTCCAGGTACTCCGGTTTCCTTCCACACCCCAAAGACACAAACATTAGGCTAACTGGCTGTTCCAAACTGCCCCTAGGTGTGAATGAGAGTGTGAATGGTTGTGTTTTGCGGCTCTCCAATGGACCAGATCTAGCCTACCCTTGTAGGATTAAGTGGTTCGGCAAATGAGGGGCAACTGTGGCTAATGGTTAGAGAAGCGGGTTTGGGACCTAAAGGTCACTGGTTCGATTGCCTTCCTCTATCTTTATGGCTGACATGCATTCAACCTAACACCAACTGCTCTCTGGGCACTGCAATGTGTGGCATCCCACTGCACCAAGTGTGTGTGCTCACTTTGGATGGGTTAAATGCAGAGCCAAAATTTCCCTTACGGGATTAATACAGTATATCTATATATACTGAATAAAAAAGGAATAAAAAAGGTGTCTTTTTAGCATCAGACATTTTGAAGGATTTGAATATAATTCCTATAGAATTGAACAATGTGACAGTAAGAAGCAGGCCTCGGTAAGATTGCATTGTGATGACTAGCTATGAAAAAATCTTGTCAGTGTTATTATCATGCCAAAATCAGAGTGTGATTTGCTTTTCATTGTAAGTGGGTTTTTTCTCAGTACAGGCATACATGCTATAATTTTTATTCTATGATGAATAGAAATGATCTATCTTCAAAAAGTGGCGAGTTCTTTTATTTACACCCTGCACTGTGGTTTTTATGTCCATGCAGGGTCCAACATGTAATTTTTTGGTGTATATACCAAAGGCTTGTGCACAAAAAAAATTACTGGACAAACTATTTTCAACCAGTTTTACAACTGCACAAGATACAGCAGCATTCCAATAGACTTATGCGTTGTAGTGAAGAAAGTCTGTACCAATGATGGCTGACCACTTTTCATTTGCTATCTTTTTCCAAACAGCAGGTGCTAATTTTGGACCTTGTGCACTCGGTAAACTCAGTCTACCTTGCTTCTCGTCTTTGACTGCAGGAGGCTCTGATGAAGATTCTTCCTTCATTTTTATAATTCCGGCCTCTTTCATGGGGCTCTCCTCCTCTCCACTCTTCTCTTTCCCACACTTTGCCTTCGGGGAAGGTGGAATGGTGTCAGAAGCTTCTTTTGATTTGGCGTCTCCTGCACTTGTTCCTGTGAACCCTTCAGATGGCTCAGACTTTTCACCTGGTGCAATATCTTTTTCAGTTTCCTTTAGAGTTGTTAGAGTGACAGACAGAAACAGAACATCTCTCACTATGCTAAATACTGCTAAATACAAACAGACATGCACAGACCCACAAAACCACATGTGCAACCAGCCCTTCACTCCTATACTTACTCACACACCCACACACCTACCTCTTTAGATTCTGTACTGTCTGGGTTTTCTCCTTCTCTCCCTCCCCTCCCCTTGTGCTTCTCTTTCTCTGTATCAGTCTGGCTCTCTCCTTCTTCTTGCTCCCCCTCCTTTCCAACCTTTTCTGGTTTCTCAGGTGGAGAGGGTGTAGCTACAAAGTCCCAAATAAAAATGTCATGTGTCTTCAAATGCTCATCATGTTGATATGTAGGTCATGTTGTGCATATGTGCTTTCAATGGTCAGGTTTATTAGTTATTACAGAAAAATAATATCATCTGTTATTCACTATCTGAATTTTGGCTTTTATAATGATAAAAGTGTACAAGCTATCCAGCTGTTGAAACTGTCCAAAGAGGGGGGAAAAAGAAGAAGAAAAAAAGCTAAAACAGCCTGGCCCAATGAGCTCACAAATTAATAACATGCAGTTCAGTCCTGGATTTGCTCATTACAGTCTCAGTCTACCCTCTTGTGGACAAACTACAAATACACCGTCATATTAGATGTGACTGTAAAAGCCTATTATTTCCATGTGAATCTCCAATAACTGAGTATGTGTGTGTGTAAAACTGCTTTACGTGTGTACATGCATTTCTCTATGAACACTACATATGCTTGTGTGTGTGTGTGTGTGTGTGTGTGTGTGTGTGTGTGTGTGTGTCTATACCTGGCTTTGAGGTGCAAGGTGTGTTGTTGTAGCTCTGTTCTGGAGTGGGTGTAGCTGTTTTAATGACAGGTGAAGAAGCTCTTGAGGATTTCTTGGAGTCCCCAGTGACCTCAGGCTTCAGCTCAGGCATACTCCACTTTCCATTAATGTGTTCAAATTCCTGAACCTGCACACACCAGCACAAGAAGTACCTCTGTCTTTAACATTTCTGGAAATTCCATTATTTGGTTAGACGTCTCAACTGTTTCATTCGTTTGTTTTCCACATATTCTTGAATTTTTCATAAATCATGGAAGCGTAGAAGCTAAAAAAAATGTAGGGCATGTATGTATGTCTAAAATTTATGTCTAAAAAGTTAATCACTACTAATTTTAACATTTAGAAAATGGTTATTTATCATAATCAATGGAAAATAATATTATCTCATATTGCTTGTTATATACAATTTAAGCCTGTACCAAATAATCACAGTCTTTTTAAATACTTTGTATATAACCTTAAAAAATTAACCCATGCACCCAAACAAGCAATGTGATTAACTATGCAGTTCTATAGCATCTTTTGGAACATCTAAACCTGAGTGAAAGTAAGTCGTCAAATCATGAACTGGAATTCTATTACAAACACAAATAGTCAAACGTTCATTTCATAAATGGTACGGTACAACATTATAAAGTACTGCTCTGCTACTACTGCTCTGTGTACATGGGATATAACTGAGCCTAAATAAACAAGGCTGACCTTTTTTTTTACTAGGCTCATGACTCCGATGCGGGTTAGCACCGGTTGCCTGCACAGACCTTCCCTCGGCACACCATCAGCAAATGTCTCGGAGCCATCAGCTACTGGCTCGCACAAGTGCCTCATGAAGAGAGAAACATATGCCCTGCAGAAACAGAGAGAGAGAGAGAGAGAGAGAGGGAGAGAGAAAGAGAGAGAGACAGAGAAACAGAGAGACAGAGAGAGAGAGACAGAGAGAGAGAGAGAGAGAGAGAGAGAGAGAGAGAGAGAGAGAGAGAGAGAGAGA
>JBCNYH010000010.1:10965016-10977222 GCA_039654325.1 Tandanus tandanus
TATGTATGTATGTATGTATCTATCTATCTATCTATCTATCTATCTATCTATCTATCTATCTATCTATCTATCTATCTGTTTATGTATCTATCTGTCTGTCTGTCTGTCTGTCTGTCTGTGTGTATGTCTGTCAGTCTACCTGCCTGTCTAACAATATGTTTATTTATCTATCCTCCTAATATATAATATGATATATGTGTTGGTAAAGCTGGGCGATAAATCAATTTTATTAAATAATTTGAAGCTTTGGTTTAAGACAATGTGTAAGATGAAAATCACAATTCTCTGTAAAGCTTAAAACATTTTTACATGTTTAGGATTTTTTAACTTCACTAGCTGTGTAGATTTTGTGCCCCCACCCAGAATTCTTTCCTGTCTCGTGGTTGTTGTTCCGTGATAGGCTCAAGTCTCCTCCATCCAGCAGAAAAAAGCCTATCCTTGTCCATCAAACACACATCAGCAAGAAGGCAGCGCGGACATCAACAGCTAAGGATCTTTAAAACTGTCATTGTCTCCACAGTAATTTAGAAATAGTTTGCTTATAAAAAGCCCTCCAGCACAACAGCGCTGTAAAATTGGTTCAAAATCTAATGTGGCTAAAGGCAGAAGTACAACAAATTAATTTCAGTATCTCAGACACACACACACAGCCAGGTAGCAGGACTAGCTTTAACGCCTGCCCAAAAACCCCCAGATAATAGTGGTGTTCGTTTCACTCTATGATCCATATGATGAGAAAAGAAATTACACGTGGTGGCATTTACTATCACTAAAGACTAGGTGCCCACATTATACACTGAGGAAAATAAACAGATTCATTCAGATGCTAAATAAAGTCAACCGCAGATATGAGCTACCAAGGCAAAGGGATTTTACCAATATATATATTTTGCCAATATATTACCGCCCCATATAGGACTACACATAAGACACACCATCCTCAAGCTTTCCTTGTTTGCTAAACAAACAAACAAACAAACAAAAACAAACACTAAAGTGGATTATAAAAGCACCTCAGGTCTTTTTATTCCTTTACAAATTACAAATGCATTTTTTATTCAAGACTTTTTTTTCCAAAAGGCACCTTTAATTTTTTGATTAGTTTTCAAATTTATTTACTGGGGTTTACATTACATTGATCCTTAAAAAGAAAGTGAGTAGTTACTGAGCAGCACTCAGAATTCCAGATTTAAACCATTAAGAAATGTGTTTGCTTCGTTTGTGTATTGATACTGTTAAAATAAAACTTATATGACTAATGTCCGTGCGTAACAAAATAAAATCAAAATCAGATGCAGGTTGAAAAAGATTCTTGAGACTTGATTTATATATATATATATATCTAGGGGCAGTGCGGTGGCGCAGTGATTAGCACGTTCGCCTCACTGCAAGAAGGTCCTGGGTTCAATTCCCGGGCTCGGGTGTTATTGTGTGGAGTTTTCATGTCCTCCCCGTGCTTGCATGGGTTTCCTCCGGGTATTCCGGTTTCCTCACACAGTCCAAAAACATGCACAGTAGGCTAATTGGGCTGTGCCAAATCGCCTCTAGGTGTGAGAATGTTTGTGTGTGTTGGCCCTGCGATGGCCTCGAGAGCTGTTCAGAGTCGACTGACATGGGTGCCAGCCTATTAAGCAGTTTAGACAATGAATGAATGATATAAATGAATGATGATACATACTCGTATATATGTACACACACACACACACACACACACACACACACACACACACACACACACACCTGAAGTTCAGTTATCCATGTACAATGCCAGTAGGACTGTCCTGCCAACTTCACGAAGAACTCTCTCTCTGGCCGGCCTTTCATGGGAGGTGGGGGAGGAGCATCAGGTGGTGCATCTGGGGGCGGAGGAACAGGCACAGGAGGTGGAGGTTCACCCCATCGCCAGTGCAGGATCTTATGCACCCTTCCTTTGATTGGTGGACACTGTGGAACGGACAATAAGCAATAATTATCTCAAATGTTGCTGTTGTCATATATATGAATTCACCCTGGTCTGAAATGGCTCAGCCCTCTTCAATATAGATATAAACTAGCACTTTCAACATTTTCAAGAAAGAAACCAACTTGTATCTGTATGTTTTTCTTAATATATTACCTCTCAACAGAGCACTCAGACGGATGGTAATCTCAGTCCCTGTCCTAGTAAACCAGTATCAGGATATATTTATTGATAGAGACTTTAAAGCACTTATGTAAGCCCTGCCAAATACCATAAATATGAATTTAATATATTCTAGTTCAGCTGTGCATAACTCACTGTACATCTAGGGCAGAGCCACTCTCCGTTGGGTATTTCAGGCAGTGGGGGGTTGAGGCAGTGTATGTGATAAGAGGAAGGGCAGGAATCACAGCATAACAGCTCCCCTCCATCTTTACACACTCGACAGAACTCCATATGATCATCCTCCTCTTCCTCTCCTCCTGGTCCTGGTTCCACCACCCCTCCCTCATCACATTCTTCCTCAAACTCCTCAAAGTCTTCTTCTTTCGCCTCCCATTGAATCCCTTCTTTCTCCTAGCGAAAAGTGGATGATGGAATTATAGTCTGATTTTCTCCATCAAATTAAACATAAAACCATTAGAAGATTACAACACCAAAAGATTTATAACTGAGAAAGAGATTTCAAGTGCTTAAGTGGAATTTTAATAAGTGGCTCTTGTAATTAGAAATGTATTATGAACTATAAAAACAACAACAGTACTTTTTTTTGTTTTAGTAACACTTCCATCTCAGTATTTAATGATTCCTGTAACAATATATATATATATATATATATATAATTTTAGATTACAGTATATTACTTGTTTATAGCAACTAGCTATGCTGCAGAGCTGAGCAATGCTGAAGGTACCGTGATGCACCCATTTGGATTTTGTAGGAAATTGTGTGGTTGTCTGTCTGCAGTCCTTTCGCATGCAGGGCAGAAACAAGCTGACGGCTATGCAGCCTACACTTTACAAAAGTCAGCAATGGTTCTTTTACATGCTTCTCACCACAGACAGTGAGAGACATGGCTGGCCTTTGATAACCCAGTTAGCTGCACTGGGGGGGAGTTATATATTGTCCATGTTATTATTACTAGACATTTGAGAGCTTACAGAAATTGTACTAAAGTAAAGTAAATTAATATTAGGATTGTTATTACATTTACATAGACAGGAAATTTCCAATAGGTCTAACGCCAGGATCTAATTAGACCATTAGAAGTTCAACTTCATCTGCAAGTAAGACAGAGCATGCGTGTGTCTGAAGACTCGAAAGAGGTAGGTATTTAAATTCGAATTTCTCCACTAATAACATAGTAACTAATGTCATGACCGTAGTAATGTTATTAGTAGTATTAGCATAAACACATTGTTCAAGTAACATAACGTAATCTATCTTTAGGCCTTATTATAAAACAACAAGGATCTGACATTATATATGCCAACTGGTGCCATGCGAAAGGTCAGTGAACGCAGTGAACGTGTGTGTTCACTTCACCAGTCATTTTCAAAGAGGGTATTGTGGGTCAAACAGAGGGTGGCCTTAACCAGCTTTAATTTGTACAAAACCTTGGGATTCCTCTTGCCACAGTCAACAGAATGATTGTACAATTCACCAGCAAAGGTAAGGAATCAACACCATCCTGTTCAGGTCGACCTGGGCCCTCTGACAGGTGTCTTCGGACTGTTGAAAATAATCCCTGTTATAAGGCAACTGATGTTGCAGAGAAACTCCAAGTGAGTCAGAGTACTGCTGTGGGGTACCACCATCAACTTGGCTACTGTGATGGTGTCTATTTACTTCTGTCGTGTCACTCTATTGTTGCTTCTGTAATGGATTTTAATTACAGGACACTAGAACAGCAAAGCAGTTTTATGTGTCAAACTTTCTGATAGCAGGTCAAAATTAAAACCAAGTTTGCATTTATAATATCTCAAATATAAAGAAGAATACACTGCCCGGCCAAAAAACAAGTCGCACATATGAATATATTTTGCTGTTGTTCCGCCTTTAGCCTTGCTTACATCACATAATCGTCATGCCACTGTTTCAACAAACTTAAACAACATAACATTTATTTCCATCCAGTGTCGGGTTCATTTCTCACCGACGTCTTGAATCGATGAGGGAAAAACAACCACTCCATAAAGTCTTCAGCACATCCCGAAAACTTTCAACAGGGTTAAGGTCAGGACTCTGGGGTGCCAATACATATGTGAATACGATTCCTCATGCCCCCTGAACCACTCTTTCATTATTTAAATCCCCATTTTATATCTGTGCCATCAAGGAGGAAAAACTCCATTGATGTGATACCTGCTCATTCAGTACAATCAGGTCATCAGCTGACTTCATTTTATTGCCACATTAATGTTGCTGAGCCTCGACCTGACCAAATGGAGCAACAATGCCATGGAGATTACATGCTGTGATCAAGAATAAATGCACTCCATGAAAATATTACAGTGCGATTTGTTTTTTTTGGCCAGGCAGTGTATAAAGAAAAGAGGTTACACTAACTATTAATATCTAATTCTTAATAGTTACCTAACAGTAGACGGGATAATAATTAAATGATAATGTCTAACACCATGTGAATGTATTTGTTTAAATTGAAGAACAGCCTGAAACAAAGAATGACAGCAGTCAGCTGCCACCCTGGTAAAGTGTTATCACGTCTTGACTTTTTATACTATATAGCTCTTATTATAACCTCCAGTAGCCTTTCCACCTTTCCACTAGATTTTGGAATTTGTGCTCATTTAGCCAAAAGATTATTAGTTTAATCAGGCACTGATGTTAGCCAAGGAGGCCTTGAGTTCAGTCGGCGTTCCACATCATCCAAAGGGTCTTAAGTGATGTTGAGATCAGAGCTCTGTTTAGGACACTTGAGCTTTTCTGATAGAGCCTTAACAAACAGAGCTCGATTTGTCCTCGGGGACACAGTCATGTGGGAACACATTTGGGCTCCACAAACATGGAGCTTTAACACAACGGCGTCCTATACAAGATATCCTAAACATCCTATACAAGGGAGCCACACAAAGACATCCTATACAACCGTGGACAACGGTTTGGAGATGGCCCACGTTTGGGTGTGGTGGTTAGGTGTTCACATACTTTCTTCTATATGGTGTATCTCCGGAATTTATGAATACAAATACACGCAGCTGGGCGGCATGGTGCTGTAGTAGTTAGCACTTACACCTTACAGCAAGAAGGTCCTGGATTGGAGCCCCGTGCCCAGCGAGCCTGTTTCTGTATGGGGTTTACAAGTTCTCTTCATGAATGAGTGGGTTTCGTCCAGGTACTCTGGTTTCCTCCTACAGTCCAAGGACATGCACATTAGGCTAACTGGCTATTATCATTCTCTTTTAGGTGTGAAGGTGTGCATGAATGGTTGTGTGTGCGCTGGCCCTCCAGTGGTCTGGTGAGCTATTCAGGGTGCACCCTGAGTCAGCTGGGATAGGATCCAGCCTTCCCACGAGCGTTATAAAAGATAAATCATCAAAAAAAATGAAATAAATGGAATGAAATACATGCAGTTATAAAATGTTAGTGAAGATTGACGCCAGCTTCTATAATTGAAGTCTGTGGTGATGCTAGACATAGCAGGTCTACCTCACTACTGGTCACATGGCTGGTTTCATGGAGTGTCACAGCATTACAAGAAACCTTTCTGCCATTGGTCCTATACGATAAGGAAGATTTTCCAAGCTCTCCACAAAATGTAACACTGCACACCTACCACATAATACTTCTGACTCAGGTTTTAACAAAAGAAAATATGAACCTGTTGCTCCTTGAAGCTTTTAAGCAAGCTTTAGAGGAGCTTAAGTATTATGGTGGTGACTCACGCAGTGTGGGCAGCTCCACTTGCCCTCAGGAGCTTTCTCCAACTCAGGCTCCAGACACACTAAGTGATACGCTCTTGGGCACGTGTCACACAGAATGATCTCCCCTCCCTGCTGACACACCTCACAGTAGTCCTGATGATCTGTCTCATAGCCATCACCATCTTCATCTCCCAGCACTGAGACAGAGAGAGAAGAGAGGGCAGACAATAGTAAACAGAAAACATAAAGTTCTATATTTAGGACTCCAGACACTTCATACACTGCCGGCCAAAAAAAAAGGCATGCACTTTGATATTTTGCTGGACTGAGTTTAGCCTTGATTATAGCGTGTAATTGCCATGGCATTGTTTTGACAAACTTAAGCAACCTTTATATTTTTCCAGAGTTCTTGAATTGAATTGATGAAGGAAAAATCACATCACACCATTAAGTCTTTTCGAGCACATCCCAAGAATTCAATAGGGTGAAGGTCAGGACTCTGTGGTCTGTTCATAGGTGAAAATGATTCCTTATACTCCCTGAACCACTCTTTCCCTGTTTCAGCTTCAATTATCTGTGCCATCAAGGGAAAAAAGTCCATTGGTATGGTAACCTGGTCATTCAGTACATTCAGGTCATCAACTGACTTCATTTTACTACCATATTAATGTTGCTGAGCTTTGACCTGACCAACTGGAGCAACAATGCCATGGTAATTACACGCTGTAATCAAGACTAAAGGTGATCCAAGAAGTTATATTAGTGCGGGACCTTTTTTTGGGCTGGGCGGTGTATATTATCATTATTTCTGTGGAGTTTCAGGCCTCAAATAATCTATGAAAAAACACCATCCAACTGAAGAAAGGAAGTAGGTCAGTAAAGCAGAGTTAACACAAGGAACAGAAAAAGCCTCTCACCTTTTTTCTTTTTCTTTGCTGGCCGTCCTCGCTTGTTCTTTTTCACCCGACCAGAGCTGTCTGAACGCACTGATGAGCTGTGCACACTCGAGTTCTCCTGCTCAGAGTCATCATCGTCCACATCTTCACTCTACACAAAACACATATACCATCACAATAACACTAAAATACAAACACACACACACACACACACACACACACACACACACACACACACACACAAACTGGAGCCTTCCTGCTTTCGGTCATTAGTGTGATTTTTAATTTGTTACACAGTCATGTCCAAAGTTATTGGCACCCTTCATAATATTAATACAGAAAATAAACAGCACATGTAATGAGTTGCATTTTTGCCTTTAAACTTATGGGAGTCGTGTGTGGTGTCATTTTTAACACAAAGGTTTTCATAAATATTTTTCATTAAATAGTGTAATTAATATTTGGTGAAGCTATTCCTGAACAGCCTTATATGATCTTTATTTTCGCTGTATGTGTAGGTTGTAGGTAAAATGTGTAGGTTTGTGGATTGTATACAGTGAACTACATGTTTTCAATAGTTAAGTGTCTCAGAGTAGGGACCATTTTGCGGGTTGCTCACAGGCTTCTTTCTTGAACGCCTTTTAAACAGTGCGCTGTTAAAAAGTTATGATTTCATCGATTTTGACAGTTGAAACCTCAATAATTAACAACAGTAAACCAAGCACCTCATTGTTTTTTTCATCACCTCTCCCTCGTATCTTCTCACTGTGTAGGTGAGCAGCATACTAAAATCTAAAATTTTCCAGAACTTATAAATCTTTTGCATTTGCTGTACATCTACAATGTAAGAGTTTGGAATTTCCCCTGGTAGAAAATGCTATTGAAAGTGACTTGCAGAAGAACATTTCGTGGTGTGGGTTGTTTTTCGCCGTATGAATGTGTTCATCTCATAACCGAGAGTGTGAAGAAACACACATTGAAAAAAATTTAAAGTGGCATCACAAATCATAAAATGCACATAAAGAGGTGTCTCGAAATTGTAATGAACTGAATAGGGACTCTCCCTGAGGCTCTGCTCATCTCTACGGTTGACAGACTGAATATCTTACGGTGTTTAATTAACAATTATGTGCTGAAGGCAAGATGGATGTCTCTGAAAAGTCCTTGAGACGGAATTTCAAGGGGGTTATTCAATTCAGCAACATCTACCAACTCTGAGGTGAATAAATGTTTTAGTATATACTACACAGGAACATCAGCGCAAAAAACCACAAAGCAAGAGTTTTAGGGTTTATTTTTAAAATCAGGCAGCACTATGGTGTAGTGGTTAGCACTTCCACCTCACAGCAAAAAGGTCCTGGGTTTGAGTCCAGTGCCTGCCGAGTGTTTCCATGCAGGGTTTGCATGTTCTTCCCATGCTTGTATGGGTTTCTTACGGGTGCTCCCAGTTATTCAGCTGAGATAGGCTTTAAAACAGGATTTCTGTAGTTTATTTTTTACATATTTTAACCATGACAGAGGCGGGTGAGGTGAGCACACACTGAGCACGGCTTTCACACTTTAATTTTAGTTTATTTAGACTAACACTCCTACTCCCTCGATCTCGCTCCTCATTCCAATGAATTCTGACCCGACATTCCAGACACACCTCTGATTGAACTATGCTGCATTCGATTTACTTCAGAAATGGAAAATAAGAAGCTCGGAATGATGTCATTTTCAGCCTCCAATCATTCTAAATACAGAGTGGGGAACAACATGGGTTTTCTACATGGTCATATTTTGTTAGCAATAAGCTGGCTAGCTAAAAGGCTATTTTTTCCTCCGCAAAATAGCAACTTGAAGATTTTACAGGTTAATTAGTCCTGCACGTTGACTGTTTTAAAGCAAATACTTGTGTATATACTCCAAGAGGTGAGAAATGTTGCTTAGCCTCCTCCTGATGCTGTGCACAGCCATGTTGATATGATGGCTCTAGTTGAACTTAGAGGAGCGCAGACTTGAGAAGACTCACTTAAAGAGTACAGGCGTTGATCTTCCTTACAGCATGTTCTGTGCATATGTGATACACAGTTTATTTTAACATAAATTACCATAAAAATCACAAAACTGGTCATTTTATCCCGTGGATTACTAGCGGGGGCTGAACCAGTGGTTAGCGGTCGTTTTTCCCCAGAAGTGACGAAAACTCATTGGGCAAGGTTGTCCAGCACAAGTAAACAAGCAGATCAATTCAGCGAGCAACATTTTAGGTGATAAAAAGTGTGTTCAAGAAGCAACTATGGCTAGAAATTTAGAGTAAATGGGTGTAAATGGTTACCTTTATGAACCAGAGAGGAAGGAGTCTTGTGGAGACAGTGAGACGTCACACTCTAGTGACTCTCAGGATGAGAACGCTGCCAGAGATGTGCGTGACCAAACTTTTGGTAGATCCAAAATGGCTTATGCAGCTAACATTTTGCTGCATAACTCAACTCGGCTTTCCTGTCGTCAATTGGTTTAGGAACACAAAAGAAATGTTTTCTTCTTGTTTGTGCAGCTCAGCACTGGCCGATAATATGTTATGATGCACGGGGTCAGTGACACAGCCCAGCCAATCCAACAAGTTCGCATCACTACCAGGGTGGAACAGACAATGAGGAAGGCAACATGTCTCTGAGCATGCCCGGTGTCACAGCACTCGCACGTACTTTGACAAGGGGCAAAGAATGATGTTGATGTCATACGTGATCGTTGTAAATAGCTAGTAACACTAATTTAGCACAGGTACCCTTTAAAGTAAAAATTACAACATTTACAAAAATTTGATTTTTTTTCTAGTTGGAGTTTAGCAATTACAAGTCCATTAGGTGAATGCAGCATTGCTATTATAGGACTCCCAGCAGCACTGCAACATAAGATTGCAGACAACCATTTATTATTGCTTAAGGCTGGTAATAATTTCAACACTTTTGGCAGCAAATATATTACCATGTTCTACACTGTTTACTAAGAACTATTTTTGTAGTGTAAAGGTAATGTGCATAAACATAGCAAAAATCTGTGTAATGTGTAATTTCCTGTTTATATTCTTTTGAAAGGTGCCAATAATTCTGGACTTTGAGTCATCTTTACATTTATAAACACACACACACACACACACACACACACACACACACACACACAAACACATGCACACACACAAGCTTGCAACGAAGTGCACCAACAAACTTCATACAGCGTCACTCATCAACAGCACAAACCATGCTGTCAGTGTTCTTTCTCACCGAGCTGCTCTTCTTGCGCTTGTTTCCGAGAGTCCCCAGTTTTATTCGAAGCGGTGCCATTTTTTTAGGCTTGGGCTTCTTTTTGTCAGAGTTGCGAAGACTCTTGCTGCGTTTCTTGTAACCAGGGCCTGTCACCCACAAACACAGGACAGCACACTACACACACTGAGGGCATTCATACAAATAATAATAACTGCTCACTGTTTGCCATGAGCAATGAACTTCATATCTTTACTTCAAAAGAGGATAAAAGACTGGGATGGGGTGAGAGTGGAGGGGTGCAAGCATGTACCATTTTAAAGTGTGCATTATATAGTTTTAATTAACAGAGAATAATATTTAAAATATATTTTCCTACATTAAAATCTGAGCATCTGGATCATATTCCCTTATACATTTATTAATAACATTTAGTTATTGAGGAGTTCTTTGTGACAATTTGAGTAGCAATGTACAAATAAAAACTGGCCTTAGATTATATAATAAAAATATTTCAGTAATTTGGCAGATACACCACATCTCTTTTGCATACCTTTACACACCCTCACACCTACACTATATTCAGATGGGATCTGACTATTACCATAAACATTGTTCATAATAATAAAAAAGTAGTTGGGTTTAAGAATAATCCTACATTTGCAGTGCTACACAATCAAAAGAGTTCAAACAATATACAGCGATCAGTCATAACATTAACAACATTACGATGACTGACTGGTAAAGTGAATAACATTGATTATCTTGTTGCACTGGCACCTGCGAAGGATTGGGCTCGATGTGTTGGAAGTAGGAAAAATGAGCAAGCATAAGGATCTGAGTGACTTTAAATAGGGCTGCGTTGTGATGAACAAACAACTGGGACTATTTATCAACAACAGGTCTTGTGGGGAGGTCCCGGGTTCGATTCCCAGGCTTGGGGCGTTTCTGTGTGGAATTTGCATGTTCTCCCCTCGCTTGCGTGGGTTTCCTCCGGGTAATCCGGTTTCCTCCCACAGTCCAAAAACATGCACAGTAAGCTGACTGGCGGTTTCAAATCGCCCCAGAAGAGCCACTGTAGCACAAAGTGCTGAAATTGTTAATGATGGCTATGATAGAAAGGTGTTGGAACACACAGTGCATTGCAGCTTGCTGTGTATAGGGCTGCCTAGCCATAGACCAGTCAGGTTGTTAATATTATTGTTGATCAGTATATAATAAATAACCAATGAACCAAATTCTAGCATCATGCATGCACCATTAGGACAACACCAGACACGTTCATCCTGTTCTCAGCTGCTCACCTTTCCCTTCTTTGGTTTTGGCCTTGCGAACCGGGGGTGGCTGAGGGGGTGGCTCGGGAGAGGCAGTTGCCGCGGAGACCTGCTCAGCAACAGCTGCCGCCGCCGCAGCTGCTGCAGCCGCAATAGCGGCTGCCGATCCTTTGAAGGGGTTATTTGAGCTGAACTCCCTCCACTTTGCTCCCAAGATAGTCATCATTTTAGACATGGGGATCTTAGGGTTCTTCTTCGCTATCATAGGCCTGCACAACAAATTCAAATCCACAGTCATCCTTATTTCATTCTGATGTGTGTGGTGCGTTTAAGTGCCAAGTTAACCACATATAGTTGGCACGGTACCTCATGAACTGGCTAAAGGCCTTGTAGTTGGTTAGTGTGCGATAGTCCTCCTCTGTGAAAGTATGATCCACATCCTCCAGACCCCAGTCTTTCGCTAACTGAGCAGATGTCTTTAGTTCTATTGGCTGAAAGAAACATGTAAACAAATAAACAATTAGTATAAAAAATCCTCTTCTCCTCTACTACTATACCAAATTACAAGTGCTACAAAGTCGAGCATCTAGCATCTGTAGTGTACAATGGAAAAGTACATAGTGCAGCCAGGAACTCTGAAAGCTCGTGTTTCTTATAAACACCACTAAAGATCAGACATCTCGCTTACTTTTGTGGTCTCTTCATGTGTACTGTCATCATCATCTTTCTTCTTTTTCTTAGTCTTCTTTTCTTTCTTTTCTTTATGCTTCTTTTTCTTCTTCTTGTCTCCATAATCACTGACTGCGCTGTCTGAGTTCACTCCATAGTCCGGTTCTGAGTCTCTCTCTATATCACTATCCTGAAACACAGAGACATTCATTCATTCATTCATTTTCTGAACCGCTTATTCCTAATTAGGGTCGCGGGGAGGCTGGCGCCCATCTCAG
>JBCNYH010000010.1:10996722-11014848 GCA_039654325.1 Tandanus tandanus
CATAGCCGTCAGCGTGTTTCTGCCCTGCGATGGCTTGGCGAGCTGTCCAGGGTGTACTCTGCCCTCGCCCTGAGTCGCCAGCCTAATTAGGAATAAGCGGTTCAGAAAATGAATGAATGAATGAATGTGTGTGTGTGTGAGTGTGTGTGTGTGTGTGTGTGTGTGCTGTGTAAAATCATCCAAGTGACTCCAGGTGGCAGCATCTCTTCATTACTGAAACCATTACTCACTTTGTTCCTGGATAAAGTGGATTGAAGAACTCCTGGGTGATGTTGAAAGCATACCAGGACACAGATATCATTGTGCACAAGCCTTAAAAGATAAATAAAAAAAATAAGACAGGAACATTATCTTGAGTTAATTTTGCAATATTTACTACATTCTTTTACCTTCCCATATTTATTCTAATATATCTATAGGACATGTCATTGCTGCAATGAGGCTTTTTACCCTGTAAGATGAAGAAGACACCTCCCATTCCAGCAAGCTTGCCTTTAAGGGTCGGGTTATCCTCGGCTGCTTTACAGCACTGCATGCCTATGAGCGTGGAAACCAGGGCAAATGTGCCGAGAACCACAGAGGCAATCATGAGAGCCCTTGATGCCTGAAGGTAGCCTGCATGGACATGAGTACATGAGTATCAGACACAACCCTTCTTACATGGGCTATTCAACATTTTTAAAACAAACAAACAAACAAACAAACAAACCAAAAAAAAAAAAAAAACTTATGAACAAAGAATTTGATCAATTAATTGATTAAATTATTAACAAGTCCCAAGACAAAATAAAAACCCTAACCCTAACTCTGTTCTTTGAGATCTTTATGTTATTTATTTATTTAAGATATTTAGTAGGACCATGTTCAGGATATTGGTATCTATAAAATTCAGGTACTGAAAAAATATAAAAGATTTTTTTTTGGAGATCTGAAATACAATAACATTTAGAGTCAATTGTAAAACCAAAAAGCATGGACTGATAATACAACTCATTCTCCTTTTCCTCTCAAAAAACCCTAAAGTGTACAACACAGTTTAAATTGTGTTAAAACTGATTGTTTTTCAGTGGAAATGACAAAAATGGGCTTCAGATTCCACTTTACACATAATGTTAGTAAAACATAGTACCCTATATATGTTTCATTATTATTACCCTTATAATAAGTATGAGAAGTAGCCTATAATATCCTAAAGGCTAAAAAACCCCCAAGAATATTCCAAGAATAAACAAAAACAGAGTTATTTCTTTAAAAGGAAAAGGAAGGAAAAGAGACAAAGGCAATCAGGAAGGTTTCTGGGTGGTGTCAGTGATACATAGCTAGAGGGTTTACCGGAGAGTGCAAGCAGTGAGGGGAACTCGCGGCAGTTGTGCACTCCAGTCGAGTCAGTAGCGCATGACATCCACAGGTTCTCATAAAGGGTGGAGGTGGTGATGACATTCCCGTCCACAGTGGAGGTCTTCCAGTAACGGTTTGGTAAGGCAACCCCTACCATTACCCATCCCAAAAACCCAAGCAACAGAGCCACCACTTCAACAGTCGGATCCATGTGTTCTTTTCTGGGTGCTCCAGTAGGTTAGTAGTGGTGGCTGTGTTCACTAATCCACAATCCTATCTCCTTGTACTTCACTTCTCAGTGTCAGTGGGAATATGTCCAGTTAGCAGTGAATACGAGGGGGCGAGCGCACACACCTGTGAGAAAACTATTAACAAAGATGCTGAGTATAAAGCGAGCAGATCAATGATTTATGAAACTGTTTTGCCCTCCTATCTCCCCCCCCCCCCTCCTTCTCTCTTGTGCACACTCTTCTCCTTCAGTTTACACCCCTGAAACTCAGCAGCTGGTTATCAAGAGACCAGCCAGCACCAAAGTCCAACGTTCCACCTAGTGTCCTTGAGGGCTTCCTGGATTTGAACGGTGACTGTCTGGGAAACACAAAGCTGTTTTTCAGGGGCCATCAATTCATGCCTAAACTCTCAGGGTTCTCTGACGAGGCACCTTTACGCATATATTTTTAAACACCTTTATGGAAATAGCCTATGTGGACCTATCTTTCACATGAAGATATTAAAACAACAAAACTTTAAAATGTATTTGAGATACTTGATTAAAATGTATTTGAGATACCATCAATTCATTTTTCAAATAATAGCCAATCCTGAGGTATAAGGGTCTTGATTAAGAGGAGCTCTGCCAGTCCAGGGACTTAAACCCACAATCTTATGAATATAGCTCAGAGCTTTTAACACAGCAAAGGTACCACAGTATTTTTTACTTTTTTTAAACATTTAAATCACAGCACAAAAAATCTCATGAATTTTAAAAAATTTATTTGGTCAAACTTATAAGTATCGATACACCATTATTGGAGGTAAGAAGATTGTCAGACATGTGAGACGTGAAGGAGCAAACAAATGCCCTTTTATTAGATTATTCACTGAAATAATTGAACAAAAAATCATTAAGATACCAGATAAACTTTGTATGGTAAAATTACTACATTTCGGTGTACACCAGAGAAGAAATTTTGGACCACTGTGTCAGCTGGTGTGTTGTTAAGCATTAGTCACACTGTATTTATTATTTTATTGTTATATGTGAGGATTCACTTCCTGTCAGCAGCCATCATTGTACAGAAGTCAGACATCAGCAAGTAAAATTGACAACAAAACAGAGTTAAAGCTGTGTGTGAGGGTATTCCTGTAGGCAGCTCTAATTTTTTCGGTGTCACCTTTAAAAGTAAAGGTACATTTTGGGTGGCCAAAGGGCCATTACACGGTCACATCACTGCAGAATATGAAAAAACGTATGTGGACACCAGATCATCACCCTCATATGTGGTTCTTTGGTTTCCATAAATGTGGAAGCACTCATTTGTCACAAATGCCCTTGTATGCTGTAACTTAGGAGATCTACTAAGAGATTATTGATCAGGCACGCATTATTGATGAGAGGATCACAAAAGAAGTCATGCAGAATTTATTTCCAAAGTAATGAAGGAAGTTTTGGTATTATTTTGGAAATAGACTCCTTTATGAATTCTGTATGACTTCTCCTTTTTTAAATATCAGAAAACAGACCCATGTGTGATAGTGCACTGTATGCACCCAATGGACTGCTGCATCGGTAACCGGAAGAAGAAAAAGATAACAAAAATGAATGTAGAAAGTCATCATCTTCAGCTTCTTGTGGTAAACAGAAACAGGTGTTTGTAGGGATCCTTTCCATGTTGTCAGCCTATCAGTAATGTAAACAAGCAGTCTATTTTAATGCAGCTGTTTGCTCTATATGGTTACTGTGTATAGCAATTTGGTAACTTCCAATAGCTTCTAAAAGTGATTATTACAGTGCACTAACTCAATATTGGTCTGATTTCAATCTGCACTCAGCACACGTTACAAACACCAAAGCTTTTGTTTGAATAAACCAAAATCCTCACAACCAAACTCCCAAATCAAGTAGAAAGCTTTTGCAGAAGAGTGGAGGTTATTACAGCAGCATGTACTGTAAGTACAATGCTTAACAAATTTATTCGATCACATGCCATAAAAAAATTTTTTTTTTTTTAATTCCCATTTTCACCCTAATTTGATCATATCCAATTCCACCCTTCATGTACTGCCTTCCCTATCACACAACCACCACCAACCAGGGAGGGCTGTAAGCATGCACATGCTCCCTCTGTGACATGCGATGCTTCCACCTGCCTCTTTTCGAACTGCTGTGCATGTGTATTTGGGGCCGGCCTAACACACTCAGAGGAAAAGCACTATCCGCCTCCTCGTACAAATGAGCTCACAGATGCCCATGATTAGCTGCTGATTGCTGTGAGTGAAAGGGAAGTGAACGTATGCCATTCCCGCCTCCTGTGAGAGCTCGGCCAATTAGCTCCCATGGACTCCCGGTCACGGATGGCTGTGGCATCAATCCGGATTTGAACTTGCGATCTCCAGGTTGATAGTCGTGCACCTAATATTTTATTTGTGTTTGTTAGTTGAAGAAAAATAATTGAACAAATTTATTCATTCATTTACACCCTGAACAGTGTGCTAGCCCACTGCAGGGCAACACACACACAACTACTCATACTCACACTCACACCTGGGGCAATTTATTACAGCCAATTAACTTAATCTGCATGTCTTTGGACTGTGGGAGGAAACTGAAGTACCCAGAAAAAATCCAAAAAAGCATGGGGTGAACATGCAAACACACTGAAAAGCCCTCACCGAGCCCGGGATTCGAACCCAGACCTTCTTGCGGTGAGTTGGATGTGCTAACCACTACAGCCCTAATTGAACAATTTACTTGAATGTAAAACACAAATTTCAACGGAAAACTCAGTATTTACTCTGTTTTCAGTATTAAGTTCTGCTTCATTTGGACTTAATAACAACAGGCATTCTTGATGCCATTGATTTTGTTCCAAATAGTTTGTAGCGGATCTTTAAGACAGTCTTTGGAGGAGATCTTTATTTTATCAATTTGTGAACCAAATCCCATATTTTAATCAAGTCGATTCAAATATGCAATCTTGCCCATTTCTCAATTTATAAAGAGAATTTGAGACCAGGCCACCACTCTGGAGTCAGTCCCATGTGGGGAGCATGTAGGTGAGTGTCCGGTGGCTGGCCATTGGCCCACAGGGCTCATTCGGGCATGGCCTGAATGGACAACATGGTGCCGCTACCGAGTGTGCCCACCACCACCCCCGGGACATGCATTGGGGTCAGGTGTTATGGCAGCTGGGTGGCAGGCAAAGGTACAGACCTAGGCATGTCAACTCCCAGCAGCATAGACTGGTCCTAGGGACATGCATTGTCACCTTGGGATGGAACCTGAGCTGCTGCAGGAAATGGAGTGGTACTGGTGGTTCCAATGATAAACATATCACTGGTTCTGGAACCAACTTAATAGACTTTATTTTTTTCCAGAGTTGCCCGGCATGAGAGGCTCCGGGCTGGTGTGGGGAAACTCACAAACCCCCAGCTGAGTGTCGCTGTGTTAGAGTTCTCCTCAGAGAACAAGAGGATTGCCCTCATGCAACTGTAAATTGCTGAGTAGATGGCTCTGACTGTTGTGTGTGCTTATGCACTGAACAGCAGCTCAAAGTATCTGTCCTTTTGGAATCACTGTGTGGTGTCCTGTAAAGGATTCCACCAGTGGACTCTATAAGTTCTGCTCAGAGACTTCAAGGTTCACAATAACAACAATGGGAAAACTTGGATGGATGTGACAGAGAGGAATGGCCTGCCTGAACTGACCCCTAATGGTGTTTTGTTATTGGACTTCTGTGAGTCATGGACTGTCCGTAATGAACACCATGTTCAAGCATAAAATAGTTCATGAGTGTACTTGGTACCAGAACACCTTAGGCCAAAGATTAATGATCGACTTTGTGGCTGTATCATCAGATCTTAGGCCGTAAGTTTTGGACACACGGGTGAAAAGAGAATCAGAGCTGTCAACCAATCACCACCTGGTGGGGAGTTGGATCAGATGGTGGGGATGGCTGCCAGACAGACCTGGCAAACCAAAATGTGTAGTGTGGGTGAACTTGGTACATCTGGTGGAGGTCTCTATCTGTAGGATCTTTAACTCACACCTCCGGAATAACATTTTGTGCATTCTGTGGGAGCCTGGGGACATGGAATCTGAGTGGAACATGTTAAAAGCATCCATTGAAAAAGTGTCTTGCAGAAGCTGTGGCTAAAACATCACTGGTGCCTGCTGTGGTGGAAACCAAAAAACCTGCTGGTGGATGCAACTGGTGAAGGAGGTCATCAGGCTGAAGGGGGCCTTTTGGGTTTGGTTGACCCAGATGAACAGATACTGGATTCTCAGAAGGGCTGCAGCTTTAGCTGTTGTGGAAGCAAAAAATTAGGTGTGGAAGGAGTTCAGGGAGGCTATTAAGAAGGAATTTTAGTTGGCCTAATGAACGTTCTGCCAAATCATTGTGACTCAGAAAGGTAAAGCAGGATGTGACCCAGGCAGTGTTTAGTCAGGGAGAACTGCTGACTCGAACCTCCATATCCATGGCAGAAGTCACCGAGGCAGTGAAAAGTGCTCCAGTAGCAAGGTGCCGGATGTGGACGAAATTTGCCCCAAGGCTCTGGACACTGTCGGGTTGTCTTGGCTGACACACCCTTTCAGAGACACGTGAAGATCATGGATAGTGCCTGTGGACTGGCAGTTACTCCGATACTTACACTTGATTATTTTTAACTGCTTCCAACACATCAACTTTCTGCTTAATACATCACACTCCTTGGCAGGTGCCACTGAATCAGTGTCATTCACTTCACCTGTCAGTGGTCAAATGTTTTAATGTTATGGCTGATATATGTGTAATTTTATAAAATCTTATTCCAATCATCAGCTATCCAACATTTGTTGAACTTGATGCACGCGCAGAATACCTCTGTATATACTCACTCACTCTTTTGCCAAGCCAGGGAAGCTGGAGCCTATCTCAGATGACACCAGGTGATGGTGAGGTACACCCTGAACAGCTCACTAGATCATCGCAGGGCCAACACTCACACAAAAATTCACACACACATGCATACCTAGGGGCATCCAGTTAGCGTGTGATTGTCTCTGGAGAGGAAATTGTGGGAGGAAATTCAAACAAGCACAAAGAGAACATGCAAACTCCAAAGAGAAATGACCAAGAAATGCCCCAAGGCCGGGACTCAAACCTAGGCCCTTCTTATTGTGAGGTGAATGTGCTAAACACTACACCACCATGCCTTCAGCTCCTGATATAAAGACATTCAAACCAGACATTTTGTATTTCTACATATCAATATATGTATTAAAAAAAAAGTTTAAACCTATTGATGGAGTATGTGCAATACTATAGTCGACAATGTAAGGTTGTGAATTTTATTTATTTTCAAATAATAGAAATGAAGGAAGTGAAAACATTAGCTTGCAATGTTTGCAAAGTGTCATGGAACATGTTGTTTCCCCATATACTGTTCCTGTTGATGCATTAAATAAATAAATTGCAGTTTTTGTGGTGGTGAACTAATTGGCTGGAAAGATATTTTTAAAAAAAAGAACATTAGTTTATAAATCATACTTCACCAGGTAGGACACACCCATCTCCTTTTTGCCTTAAGGTGGTCAATGATTGATTCTTTCTTTGTTCAATTAGCTATTAAATTCAATATTATACTAGATTTTTGTACTTTGGACATAATTTTCCAGCCGTAATTCCCAGAAACACTGTTCTGTGGCTTCGACATGATTTAGGCATGAATCTTCTCAAACATCTCGGTGGCCCTTATATTCACTGCAAGTTAAAAAGCAACCTAAAAGTTTTTACTCAACATCAGGGAATTGTGAGTCGGATAGCTGACATAGCCAAAAAGGATTCTATGTACATTTGGAGACAACAAGGTGTAATGTGGGTAAACATTGTCCAGAATTTACATAATCATTTGTTGCTTTTGCTTGTAACACTTGTATATGACATGACAAAAGTTAATCAATTAAGAGATGATATTTAATCAAAGCCACACACTGAAGAAAGCATAATCACCTGAGTTTTTCAGTAACACTTAAAAACCCCCGCTACAGGCCTTTCATTTTCCTTCCTGTTCTTTTCATAAGAGGTTTCCTTCAAGGCTAAATACAACTATGGTCAACTACTGTACAAGGCTGATAATGAGCTGGAACAATGTTTTGTGGCATTAGATTTTCTTCTTACCATTTAATACTGAACATGGTCAAAAACACTGAAACCATCACTGGCCTGGGATCAGTATTTAGACATCCCACTTGTAGTTACCACTACAAGTGGGATGTCTAAATACTGATCCCAGGGGCTGATATTCGATGAAGACAGCCTGGCCCAAGAACGGCATTTGTGCACTCTTGGTTGGCACTGATGTGGAATTAACTTTATGTTGTAAAGGTCAAGTTTATGGCTGCCATGTTTACAAGGCTTTGGTTTCTATTGCTGTTCAAACACGGTGTGGTTTGTCACACCACAGCTATTCTATAAAAGATTACATATTGATTTGCACAGACTTATAAAACAAGCAGGTTCTCCAGGTTATTGTTGTGTAAAAGTAATAAAAAAATATGAGTTCTAATTATTAAAGACAATAGGAGCTTAAATGTTTTAAATGCTGACTTTACAAGGGGTGACATTTCACATCGTGGCCTCTTTCAGGAGCCCCTACAAGCTACAGGATGTATGTGAATAAGTTTTAACCAAATCCAGCCTGTCTGACTGCTTCTGTGGGATTGTTTCGTGTGTTCTGAAAGATGTGCAGCAACAGGTATATACAAAGTGCATTATAAGATGTCAATGTTACAGAAATGTTGATTTATAAATAAACTTTAAAACTGAAGAGTCAAAGTGGTTTTATTGTGTCGGTATAAATGTAGATTAAATTGAGTCCATCTGAAGGAAGAACAGTATTCAGTCGCTTGAAAGAAACTTGCTTTCCAGGCAACCATTCTCCATTGACTCGTACTTCAGTTAAATTTTAACAACAACGTAGAGCATAAAAAACATTATTGATGGCAGCCATAATCTATCCTGTTGTAAAAAGCAGTGACGGCCCAAAATCATCTTAGATCCAAGTGATGGAAAGGTGAAATGATCGACAATGTGAGAACAGCCCACAGCACAGTTCACAGCAAAGACAGTTGACCATGAGACAAGGTTATGTGCGCAAACTCAATAAGCAATTTGTTTCTCTCAAGGCCAAACTATTGTTTTGACGGAATCTTTCAGGGCAGATTAGCTTGTTCCAATTCTGCTTCATGTTAGAGCTCTACATGGACTGCGTTAAGAAATGCACCCCTTTTAAAAGAAAAAAGCACATTTTAAAAGCACATTACTGTTACAAAAACCACAATCTGGCATCGTGTATTATTATATGGGTATATTATCCTTCAACTCACACACTTTTTAATAGAAAACATTGGTGATAATATATGGTAACATTAGTTCCCTTTCTAGGGGCTTCAGTGAAATTGGTTAGCATGAAAAACCATATGCACACAGACTCACATCTCTCTCTCTCACACACACACACACATACACACACACAGAAGTAACATTAATACTGCCCTACAACGCCAAAAGGAAGTAAGTGACAATTTGAAGATTTTGAGATATAGAGCAAAAACGACCTTTATCCTGGCTCTCTGTGGTGAATAATAGTAACCCAAACTAAGTGTTGATCAAATGCATAATAAATCAGATGTCTAAAAGACATAATAAGGAATCTCAAATTCCTCTGCTCCGGGACTTCAATGTTGCTTACTTCTTTCTTGCATTGTAAAAGATGCAAATTGTTTATTGAAAAACAACAGCAAAAGGAAGCAAATTAGTTGTGTGCATGAACATATTAATTAATAGTCTTTTCAGCAGCCTAGTAAAATAGATCACAATCCAATAATATAGGCATGCATATTATAATGTAGGTCGCCAAATGGTGCCCAATAATATGTTTTATTAAACAGGCAGCATTAAATTTATGAAAATGCTTGATGCATTTGTGACTTTTCCAAAAATGTCAATTTGCACAAATTACATACTTTTTAGAAGTTTATTATTAATATCCCACAAACAAATAACAAGGCAAAAATAACAAAACAACACCATAACATGAGATAAAGACAAATTATTAGTTTATTAGTCACAGTGTATTTTGTACACGTTTAAGTGCTAAATAATTTTTAAGTTACTCTGTGTCTAGCAGATCTGGTGAACTGTCACATACCGGCAGCTGTTCCCAAAACTGCCGTCGACTCACTGGCATCAAATTACTTGAAGTAAAAGTCTTGAAATATTTCTCTTTGTATGAAATGAGTCTGTATAATATATTAGTTTCACCTTTTAGTTGAATCACTGAAATAAATGAATTTTTGCAGGATATTATAATTTTTCGAGTTTCACCTGTATTAACAGTGGTCAGTACAAGGCTATCAACACTTGTGAAAACATTGACAGTTAAGTGACCCTGGGGCTACGGGGATAAAATTTGTTGCACAAATTGCCAATAATTAAAAAATAATTTAGCATTGTTTTATTTTCACAAAAGTTGCCTCATTTGGACTTAAAACAGACATATCTTTGTTACTTGCTCCTATTTGGCATTGTTTTTGCAGCTCATTCATAAAGATGTAACTTACTTCCAGTGCACTTGCTTCCTTTTGGCATTATAATACGAACAAACTGTGTCACTTACTTCTTTTTTCAAATTTCCTTCTGCACTGCTGGTTTTTATTTTCACACAAACACACTTTTAAAAGGTGTAAACAGCTACCTAGAGCCCACTGATTGCAAAATCTAATTTTTGACCAAAATGTCACTTACTTCCTTTTGGCGTTGTAGGACAGAACAGTACATACACGTGACAAGAAACTACACATAGAACAAAAGTACCTGGAAAGCAACCTGTGTTACATGAGCATTTAGATAGAATTCGGTCATATCATATTATACGGTTAAGATAACCTTGGTGTTTTAATATAAAACCAAAGACACAGCTGCAATGAGACAGAATTCTGTATTGCACATCTATTATGTATGCTTTTCTATATATGAATATTAGGAATGACAGTGTAATAACTAGTTATAATGAGAATCCGCTAACAATTTACACAGCCATTAAACTGTTGTTTTAAACGTCTGAAAGGAAATACTAACCATGTAGATATTTCACCCAAGGCTTTTAATACACTCACACAAATAAAAGATAAAATGTGGTGATTATTTAAAGTGATGCTGTGATTATTTCGTGCAAGTAAAAAAAAAAAAATTCAAAAGATATATTAGTCAGTCCACTTCCTGGCATATAACGTTGATAAGCCAGTCTTCATGTTTAATTCAACAATCTTGTTCTCTTGAAGCTATAAAACCCTCACTTCCGTGTTACGATTTTCCAGATTTGGTCACAGCCAACCCAATGAGTCCTGCCAATCCTGCTATGCCCAAGCCGATGCCTCCAACAATAGCCATACCGACCAGACCATCTGGGAAAAAGGAAAAAAACATTTTTTTTTAATTTTAATTTCATTCATTCATTTTCTATGCCCCTTAATCTTAATTAGGGTCACGGGGATGCTAGTGCCCATCACAGCCGACTCTGGGTGAAGGCAGGGTACACCCTGAACAGCTCACCAGACCATTGCAGGGCAATCACACACACACACACACTCACGCACACCTAGGGGCAATTTGGAACCTCCAATCAGCCTACTGTGCATGTTTTTGAACTGTGGGAGGAAACCGGAGAACCTGGAGGAAACCCACACAAGCACACGGAGAACATGCAAACTCCACACAGAAACGCCCAAGAATCAAACCCGGGACCTTCTTGCTGTGAGGCGAATGTGCTAACCACTGCGCCACTGTGCCACCTTTTATTTTGATTTCTTTATATTCATTTATTTCCTCTAACACTTACAATACGATCTATCATTCATTCATTCATTTTTTGAACCGCTTAATCCTAAGGGAGGCTGGTGCCCATCTCAGCCAACTCTGGGCGAGGGTAGAGTACAACCTGGACAGCTCGCCAGGCCATCACTATGTTTTCACCAGCACTGGTTTGTTTGTTTGTTTGTTTGTTTGTTTGTCTGCCTGCAACATTACTCAAAAAGTTCTTCACGGATTTTGATGAAATTTTCAGGAAAGCTGGGAAATGATACAAGGAACAATTGATTAGAGTTTGGCAGTGATCCAAATTATAATGGAGATCCAGGAAATGTTAAAGGTTTTTTGCGGCCTTGGCGGAGGTCTGCGCTCGCTGAGTGCTTTTCTAGTTTGTCGTTGTTTTGACTCGGTGACCTGTCAAAGATTTATCAATTATGCAGCACAGCGATTTTCCGTAAATCATGCTGCACGCATAGGATTTTGATGGAGGCAGCTGACATGCAGAAGGAATTTGCAGCTTTGTTTGCCAACTATGATTCGGGTTCATTGGTAAGTTTAAAACCAGCCCATTTATGAACCTAAATATTGTCCAATTAATTAAAAAGTGCACAACATTCGAGTTTCATGCTTATGCATGGTTTTTATGCTTCTTCCTTCTGGTCCAAGTAAACTGCACACATCGACTGTATGATGGTCTATAAGCGTACACAAAGGAGATATGCAGCACTCACACTCTATTATACCTCTCAGGAGCAACCTTCTCTCAAAACAAGAGTAAGGGGTGAAAATTAGGAAATAACGAACAGCTGTAAAGTTTTCCTACTTTTATGCCACACACATTAACACACATTATCTTAAACCGAGTTGTACATGTTTTTCTTCTTGATTACTCTCCCCAGATATGGCTACCCCTGTACCAGACACCAATGTTGAAATTAATTTATCTTAATATTTAATCTATTTTAATTTTTCAAATAAGGTGAGGACCAGGAAGACCCCAAATCTCCAAACTCTCCCCATATATTAATATATTGTTCATTTTATGAGAGTATTGGTATCACAAAGGTTTAATATTTATCCCACTTACCCACCAAACCTACCCTTCCCACTCACACATACCTTTCTTCAGTGCGTTATTGATGAGCTTTTCCAGATCAATGGCCTGCTTATTTCCAGGTTCATTCTTCAGCAGAATGTGAACGTACTTCAGAGCTTTCTCATAATCCTGAGAAAAATAAAAATCATTATATTATATTTATAAACAGAATAAAGACATTTATTTATCCGTTGTTTATTTAAAAAAAAACACTCGGGGCTGCAGTAATGCAACTAGAGCTGCAACTATGGATTATTTAATTAAGAGAAATTTCTATTTATTTTTCCATCAATTAATTATATACTCGTATAACATACTTCTGCTATTTTAAAGAGTAACTGCAAATATATTACAGAAAATGAAACAATTCTCTCATAATGAACACAGTTCTTTTTATCATAACTTAAAACTTTCTTATAAATTAGCAATCTTATCAAAAGACACAAGAGCTCATGTGAGCACAATATCCCCTGCTGCATAAGCTTTACCTATAAAACTGGATCATAGTTCTAAGTGTAATACCTCTGGTAAAAAAAAATATCACCCAACCACCATTATATGATAACATGCACATCCTTAGCACGTGTCTAACAGGTCTGCAAAGTTTGAAGAGTTTCTGAGAAAAGCTATAGAAAGACACCTAGGGACATGAAGCTCACTATCTCAAGAGCAATAACTCCAGTAAAAATCACCTGATCACCATTATATGATAATGTGCATATCCTCAGCACGTGTCCAACATGTCTGCCAAGTTTGAAGAGATTCTGAGAAAAGCTGTAGCAGGGCAGGCGGGTGAACGGGGCCAAAACATACAGTAATCCCTCTTCGACCATTAAAAAGCATTTCATTATGAGCAAATGATAAATTGTTGTTTTATTAATGCCTCAACAAAATTTTCTCTTTTCATTCTGTAGTAGCTCAGTGATAAAATTTAAAAAACAAGAATTACATTAAACTGAATTAGCAGGTCAGATTTGGTGAAGTGGTGTAGTTTTTGTGAAACCTGTCTTTATTAAAGAGCCGTTCAGTTTAATACCTGGGATATGATTTGAAGGAAAGTTCGCCCTGAAGCTACATTGTGCGGTAGTGTGGATGTTTTGGGAAATAAATCTGCTTCTCATTTTCAGTTTAAAGGTCAGATATTCTACTCGTGTTCAGACTTTTCTTTTTCATTCCAGACACCAGTGGAGCACCAAAGTACGATTTCTAATCTACAAAACTTCACAGAGCTTCAGGAAGCTGCTTCCCCACCTCCCCAACTCCCCGATAAATGCTGATTTTGAGTGTGTGTGCTGAACGACCTGTTTGGCTTCCTCCTCCCATTTATGTTCTTTCTGTTCTCTGTGCCTATTCGGCACTCATTAGGCACCTTTCGACAACTGAAAGCTCCATGCTCAGTGGGCTGGGAGGCACACCTGGATGGACGGAGGTACCACTGTGGGTGGTGGGCAAGCTAATTACAAGGCCCAGCATGCCATGACGTGCTAGTGTGTGTATGTGTGTGTGTCCATCCAAAAAAAAAATTTAAAAATCTACAAAAAAAACTTGTGTTTATGGCCAGAACATGGCTATTCATCACTGTAACAACATTTATTAGTCAGAAAATGGAAAAGGCATAATATCCTCAGTCTGCTGCTCATCCTGTTTGTTTTGTTAAAATTTCTCCTTTTTAAAGTCTCACACCAGTAACACAACTGAATATAACTAACAATAAAAGCTAAGCTGGAATAAACTGGAATGAGGCTCAGACGATCACTAATTTACTGCACCATTTTATTTTGTGTTTATTTTCGTGAGCAATATGCATGACTAACCACCATATTGATTTTCATTTTTAACTAGCCATTACATGCAGCCATAGCATTCGCGTAAACTCGCAAATCATTCATTTATGTTGATTACTAACATTACCTCATGTCAAGTCCACTCTGCGAACTAGACGTACAGACAGCACGCTTTCTGCTTAGATGCTGAAGCACTGACATTGTGCTGTTGTGGTACACTAGTTCTGTTTTCCAGTGGACACACTGTACAGAATCGTTTTTCTTTAACCTGAAATGATCCCAAACTTTGGACACCTCCTGCTGTTTTCTCTGACCTGTTTCTTCCCCTTGACCCTCACTATTACCTCTCGTCTCCATTTTGCTCCGCACCATCAAATCACATCTTCCTGTCCATGACATGACCACTGTGTGAGCACACTGTGCGACAGTAATGACCATCCATGTGGAACATATGGATTAAACGAAGCTTTGACTCAAATCATTTGTATTGGGGATGTTTTGTACCCGATTTATTCAAAGAGTCGTTTCGGCCCTAAATGCACTGACAGAATGTTCGATTATATGTTACAATTAAGAAAAACTCATTCACAACACAATATATGCAAATCAAGCATTCTCCTTACCTTAAGTCTGTAATAGGCAACAGCCAGATAAAACAGAAAGTCTCTCTGGTCATCCTTTGTGCTCTTCTGTACCAGCTCTACAGTAAATAAACAAATAATACAATGATTACAAAGATACGTTAGAACACACACATAGCTGAAGTCGGGCCAAGATAAAACAATATAACTATTCTAATAATATAAATAATACACATTTTAATCTTCTCTTTCTAATCAGAATTCAAACATAGCTGAGAGAGGTGTATTGTGATATATATTATTATAATATATTATATTATATATATTACATTTCTATTCTAAACAGTCCCAATAACAATCACTGCATATATTAGTATACAGTATCAGGTGCTGGTTCTTCAGTATCGTCTATTATACAGGATGATGCTACTGATAAGCAAAATAAATGGACTCACCATCCAATAGAAAAATGCCTTTCTTGATGTCGTCTGTATATTTACTTCGGACTAAACACCATGCATACTCAAATTTGGTGTCTTTGGACACGGCCCCCTTCGCCAATTCCAAGTTGTATTTTTTCTCAAACCTCTGTCCAAATACAAAAAACACAAAAGCACAAGACACAAGAAAAATTAGTTCATCTGCTGTCAAGACCATAAACATGATAATGTTAGTCAGTGCTGTAAAAGCGATTTATCAGGTCTGTCACTGATAGTTGTCGGTTATCTTTTATTCAAATGTTATCTACAGAAACAAACAAGAAGAAAAGGCCGCTTGGCAAAGTAACAAAATCATAAAGGTCAAACCATAAAAAGGTGTGGATTATCAGAAAAGACTAATTTTAGTCCATGAGGTACCACTTTTAGTAATGAGTTGAAAGGAAAAATACCTGCATTTCAACTGAAATACTTGGTGATGTTCAATGTGCACTATTAGTGTTAAGACAGACGTTTTGGGGTCAAAGAGTAAGTGGCTTGAATCTGGTCAGGTATGATATTTGGGTGTGATAACTGTATTTGGAAGAAAGTAAAGTGTAGTTCAAAATGAACAATTATGACATCAGATATTTGAATATGCTGCTTCCCTCCTTAAATTCCTCACTCTTCATTTTGAAGCAGTTTATGAATCATTTGTCAGATACAAAATGTCTTGCTTCTTGTAGACATACATTATATATATATATATATATATATATATATACACATACACACATACACACACACACACACACATTACATATCTATATACACATACACACACATATACATATATACATATACACACACACACACACAAACACACACACACACACACACGCTTATATATATATATAAATATATAGGAGCTGTGAATATGGTCAAGCAACAATCTATTCAGGGTACTGACACTCACACATATTTGTCTAAGTGACCACAGATAACGTTATCATGCAGTAAAATTAAGCAGAGTAACTTTCCCATGTGACCAAGACCACAGATTTTTAACAGAAGCATACAACAGTCAAGCTAGGTGCTTTTTGGCGTTAATAACTTAGGTAAAGGCTGCCATTGTTTAAAAGAAAAGAAACAAAGAGCAACTAGTGCAATTTAACTTACATATCTTTTAATGTTAATCAAGAAAAATATACTCCATCTCAGTGCAACAGAATGCTTTCCCCCCACAAGAGCACAGGTATTATTAGGAACAACTTTTTGTTTCAGTGGGTTAGATACATGAAAAAACTATACAATACTATAGTTTTCATATAAATCATACAAATGTGTACTGGAAATGATAGTAGGCCTTCAACTACAGCAGATAAAAAATATGATACAATTTGTATTCTTTTCTTAAAACTCTTAAATAGTTATTTTAATAACAGGGGTCATAACTTAGCTGCAACGTATCACTATTCATTATCAATATTTGTATAATAATAGAAAGGAGAAGGAGAAGGAGGAGAGTAAGAAGGAGGAGGAAGAGGAGAAGAAAATGGAGAAGGAGAAGGAAGGGGAGAAGAAAGAGGAGAAGGAGAGGAAGAAGGAGGAGGAGAGGAAGAAGAAGGACAAGAAGAAAGAGACGGAGAAGGAGGAGAAGAAGAAGAAAAAGGGTTTGGGAAGGACATTTCTGTGTGGAGTTTGCAGTGCGGGGTTTCCTCCAGGTACTCCAGTTTCCTCCCACATTCCAAAGACTAAGAATGTGAATAATTGTGTGTTGCCCTGTGATTTACTGGCAAGCTGTCCCGTCTTTACTCAGAGCCGGCTGAGATAGGCTCCAGCTTCTCCGCAACCCTAATAGGTTTAAGTCGCTCGGCAAATGAGTGAGGGAGTGAATGACTAAGAAGAAGTATATGCTACACTGAAACAGTGTGATCTGATTGGTTCCCTATCAGTTGATTAAAAAAAGATTATCCCAAGTGAATAATGTTTGAATCAAAATGATGGGCAGCGTGAAGAGACTAAAATAACAATATTAACCTCATAGTGCTTGTCTTTGCTCAGAGCACGCGTAGCGTAATGCTAATTGTAATATGTGAAAATAGACAAAATCTAGTTTATTGTACAAAAATACAAAATTCATGATGTAGGGTGCTTTTTATGTTCCTGTGAAGTATCTAGTAAAATGTCTCAGGCTTGGTGGATGTTGCTGAATCAATTAGTCCCCTTGACGTTTCAAAAATAATTTCTTTAAAATTTAACACCAGTCACTAAATCCTCTGTGTGACTAATATTTCATTCAGTGGGTTTATTTCCAGGTTTTCTATATCTGTGGATAGGAAGTTACAGCTTATAATCACTGGGTTACTAGATAATGTCATCTTGTTCCATGTGATTGGACAAAATATCAACCTTCGTTCATTACCTCAATACACGTTAATTGCACAATTTTAAACTTTTCTAAACTAATTCCTGATATTATCAGCTAAACAGCATTAGAAAATAATAAAACAAGTCTGGGTTAATCCCACCTTGAAAAAAGAGAGTTGATTGCAAAAGGAATTAAATATAATAGCAGTATATAAAAGAGTGCTATCATTATTTATTTCTTCATTAAAGTGTAACTTTATGCCCAGCTCTAATCCTAACTCTGCCCACTGTATAACTTTGAGAAATGCTAAAAAGTGGGCAAGGATCAGAAGGGGAATGGGGAGGGGCTGAAAATAGGGACGAGGGAAGGGGGCGTAACCTCTTGTGATGATGATTCTCCATCAGCAAGTATTTAAAAATGAAAATGGGTTCACAGACTCACAGGGGTGAGCCGTTCACATCTGATTATTA
>JBCNYH010000010.1:11039813-11083841 GCA_039654325.1 Tandanus tandanus
GTGTGTGTGTGTGTGTGTGTGTGTGTGTGTGTGTGTGTGTGTGTGTGTGTGTGTGTGTGTGTGTGTGTGTACTTTAGAACATTTTGATATGAGTCATGATTTAACTGTGGCTTTTTATCATTCTCCTCCATAGTTTAATCGCTGCGTCACCTCTCAGCTCATTAAGTGGTTTAGTAACTTCCGGGAGTTCTTCTACATTCAGATGGAGCGCTTTGCACGTCAGGCAGCTCGTGAGGGTCCTGTTACAGCCAGAGAGAGAGGATTGCGTTTGGGCCGAAACTCTGAGCTCTTTCGCATTCTGAACATGCACTACAACAAGAGCAATGACTATCAGGTCAGAGTGTGTATGAAAGCTTAAAATTCCCCTGCATTTGTTTGAATGTAAAGAGGTGCATGTATATGTATTATTATATTTTCTCTATTTCCGGATAGGTGCCGGATAGGTTTGTGGAGGTGTCTGAAGTGGCCCTGCGGGAGTTCTTCACTGCTATTCAGAGTGGACGTGACGCTGACCCCTGCTGGAAAAAGTCCATCTATAAAATCATCTGCAAACTTGACAGCCCTGTGCCTGACAGCTTCCGCTTGCCAGGCTGTCCCATGGACACACACCGTATGGTCTAGAGATGTTCAAGTGCACACACACACACACACACACACACACACACACACACACACACACACACACATTGTATAGTGTAAGAATGAATGTGGATAAATACATAAACACATGGATTGAAAATGGAATGGAGGAGGCATACACACCTACACACATGTTGCCTGATATGAATCTGAGAAGCTGCCACATGTACATGCAAACTGCACTCTACATGCCAAAAGTTTGAAAGCAAACCTACCTTCCCAAAATTACGCATGTTGTTTCCCCCGTCCCAAGAAGAAATGACTGAATTTAATGTGTTTATTATGAGCTTGGCTAAATGTAAACAGTAACAATCTACGCACTGACTTTTCATTTGTTTTTCCATTTTCCATTTCAAAATTGAGTTTAACTGCAGTCGTGTTTCTGTGATCTCATTCAGAAAAAAAAAGAAACACATGTTACGTAAATTAGGAGTGAATAGTTGCACTGGTAACCTGATGGATAAGTGGTACATAATGGATAGATGGATGGGTGGATAGTTTACTTGGTAATTAATTGGTATGGTGGTTTTCCCATATAGTGTGTTAAAATATGAGCACCTCATGACAAACCAATGAAAGATTTTTACATTGGCCAAAATGTCATTGTACATGCTGTGCTGTTCTTGCTTCTGCACTTTTGGCCTGTAGTTCATACATACTTGCTAAAATATTGTACATTCTATTTGTATAATTTAAAAGTTAATGGGGATTTATTGCCTTGCCGATTTAAGAGGGAAACAATACATACAGTATGGCACAAATGAGGAAAAACACAGTGGCCTTTTTTGAATGTATAAAATCTAAAGAGGTCACTGAAAGGCATTTTAGATATTTGGCTGTACTGTTCCACAGAGATAAGCGTTATTTGAAAATATTTAAAAGGGTTTTTTCTATTTAACATGCTTATTTATGTGTATTTATCAAGAAAATGACAAGGAAACAATCATGGCCCTAGATGTGGTTCATTGTTATTTTATATTCAATTTGCTTATTTGTTATAATGTTTACTATTATGTGGCTATTTCATAAGGCACTGAGTATAAAAATGTGAATTTTGATGTGATAGTACTACTTGTAATTAAATGTGTTAAGTTCAAGCAGCTTTTTTATTCCATGCATGCAAAACTATGCAAGCTCCATTGTCTTCTTGACAGTCATACATGATAAATTGTATTATTTCCTGCAAGAATCAGGAAAATGTGTCGGTGTGCACTAGGGGGGAGGGGGGAGGGGGGAACAGACTAAAGTTTTCCAGTGTGTGCCATCACCTTCTGCTCTGCCCTAGATAAACACACTACATGTGATTTGAAGTAATTGCCTAAACAACTTATAGAAATTATTGTGCAGTTTGGTCTGCGTTATTAATTTAGTAATACAAGTTATAAAATATTAAAATTTGTTCATGTCAGATAACCTAGCTCCATACAAAGTGAATAATTATCTACAGAGTAAGTGTCTGAGCACAAAGGGCTCCCGATTCATTCAAACAGTGCAATGGAGAACATTCATGCATTAATTTACTACCTATCCATACTACTTATCCTAAATTAGGGTCATGGGGAAACTGGGGCCGGAGAACACCTTATAGAAGAGTAGTAAATAGTTCATTCATTCATTCATTTTCTAATCCGCTTAATCCTAATTAGGGTCGCAGGGAGACTGGGCCCATCTCAGCCAACTCTGGGCGAGGGCAGGGTACACCCTGGACAGCTCGTCAGGACATCGCAGGGCAGTAGTAAATAGTAAGACTTATAATTAAGTGTATGCTAAATGCACAACCTTGTACCATGTCAAACTCATTACAGTCTAAACAAATTAAAAATAAGCCAGGGCAGTGGTGGCCTGGTGGTAGGGTGCTGGATTACTGATCCAAAGGTCGGGGGTTCAAGTACTATCCACTGTCACCGAGTTGTCACTGCTGTCCCGCTCCCAGTGCAGCTAACTGGGTTATCAAAGGCCAGACATGTCTCTCACTGTCTGTGGTGAGAGGTGTGTAAAAGAACCATTGCTGATTTTTATGAAAGGTAGGCCATCGGGTTGCCGTCAGCGTGTTTCTACCCTGTGATGGTCTGGTGAGCTGTCGGCTGAGATGGCCGGCAGCCTCCCCGCGACACTAATTAGGATTAAGCGGTTCAGAGAATGAATGAATGAGTATATATATATGTATATGTCTTTCTCTCTCTCTGTGTGTGTGTGTGTGTGTGTGTGTGTGTGTGTGTGTAACATTGGGCCTGAAGGGTGAGATGGCAAAACAGCCTTCTTGTAATACAGTTTACATGGGATACATTACATTCTGGTAACATACACTAAAGGTCAACTTTATACCAATATATGTATTTAAAAGTCATTGGGGTTAGTCCTGATGAGGTCCTAGACATATATGAAGTGATATGTTAATAAATGAATCGCCTGTGTAAGCAGGTCTCTAAATAAAAGATGGTTGTTCCAGTGATGGGGTAAAACTAGACTGAGACCATTGCTGGAAATCTCAGTAGTTTTTAGGAATTGACCATCTGTTCTGGGTCTTGCTCATCACTGTCCCGCGGCGTGCACGTGTGTGCGTGCGTGCGTGCGCGTGTGCGTGGTGTGGATGTTGTGTATGTGGAGCGCGCACGGTTCCTTTCACTCGTGACTCGAGATGGCGCTGCCGCGGCTGCTGCTGCTGCTCGAGCTCGCGCTTAACGCCTGCTGCTTCGTCTGCGGAATTATCACCGCCGCTTCCGTCACCATCTCCCAGGTAAAAACAATCAGCGGGGTAAAAAAAAACAGTGGTTCATTTTATCAGTGGTTTATGAGTGGGGGTTTTTTTGGCGTAAAAGGCGTTGTGAATTACACTGCGGTGCCGCTTCAGTGCGTTACACGCGCGCGTCAGTGTCAGTGGGAAGCGAAATAAAGTTCCACCAAGTTTTTCTGGACCAAAAGGTCCAAGAATACTGTGAAGTTTTGGATGTTTCCGGTGCAGTATGTGTTTGTATTTTGGTAGGGAACAGCGAAATGGTTATTGTAATACGGTAATGTTTGGGTTTAAGAGGAATAAACGGACGGAAGGGAGTATTAAACTGTCCTCGTGTGTCATGTGACTAGTGAAAGTATTTGAGGCATGTCGAGGGGTTTTAAGTGAAAGTAAGAGGATTAAGCTTTAACCCAAAACCCATGTGAACACGCTGGGGAGATTACACAGTCCGGGTTTGCAGGAAGTGCCCGAACAGAAAATTAAAATCATGTGAAAATAAGGACGCTGAGAGCGCGTCTCGTCCCGTATCTTCCGCGTTTGGTTACTTTCTCTTGGTCATGTGACCGGCTGAGGAACGAGAGGTGTTGGAGAAGGCCGTGTGAGACATTTCGTTTTCACATTCTTCACACAGTGAAGTTTCATGCATACATAAACAACGTGAAATCAAAATGGAACCCGACTATTTATTGTTGTTGTAATTTTTAAAAAATTTATTATAATGCAATAACTAACCCTCTAATTATTATTATTATTATTTTTTAAATTGTTATTATTATTATTATTAGTTTTATTGTTATTATTATTATTATTATTATTATTGCTATTTATTTATTTATTTATTATTTTTTTATTGTTATTATTTATTTATTATTATTATTATTATTAATAATATTTTTATGGGCGACACACCTCGCAGGAAGAAGGTCCTGGGTTCGATGCTCAGGTGTTTCTGTGTGGAGCTTGCTTGTTGTACCCATGTTTGCGTGGGTTTTCTCTGGGTACCCCGGTTTCCTCTCACAGTCCAAAAATCAGAATCAGAATGCTTTATTTATCCCGGAGGGAAAAGTGTACATGCACATTGAGCTAATTGGCTGTTCCAAATTGCCCCTAAGTGTGAATGTGGGTATGAATTGTTGTGTGTTGCCCTGCGATGATCTGGTGTGCTGTTCAGGGTGTACCCCACCTTTGCCCAGTGCCGGTTAAGATAGGCTTCAGCCCCCCCTCAACCCTAATAATAGGATTTAGTGGTTTGGCATATAAGTGAGTGAGTAAATATTATTATTATTGTTTTTTTTGATGATGATGATGTTGATTGATGTTGTTTATTTTATTATATCATCTGAAAATAATAAAATCAATATTAATTTGCCTCTCACTGACTTCTGCATTCACGCACAGGGTGATTTTTCAGGCAAGTGTTTGCTGTACGGCTCTGTGCACTTCAACGTTTCGGAAATCAATGTGAACTGGTCCAGTGCTTCCTCTCTCTGTTACTTTGTGTCAGGCATCTCTGTGTGCATAGCAGTCTTCTGCTTCTCCACCACCCTCTACTGGGTCTACTCAATCTGTGTGGATGGAGAAGTCACAAGGTAAGAGCATTATTTATTGTACAGTGTTGTGCAAAATACTGTCATGAGCTATCCTATATTTCTTTTTAAGTACAAACTTTATGTATTTTTATTTGATGACTTGTACATTGGGGCGGCAGGGAGGCGTACTGGTTAGCACATCCGCCTCACAGCATGTTTGTGTGGAGTTTGCATGTTCTCCCATGCTTGCCTAGGTTTTATCCGGGCACTCCGGTTTCCTCCTACAGTCCAAAGACATGCACATTAGGCTAACTGGCTGTTCCAAATTGCCCCTAAATGTGAGTGTGAATGGTTGTGTGTGTTCACGGCCCTAGTAGGTTTAAGTGGTACAACAAATAAGTGAGTAAGTGAGTGATTGTAAATTATCAAGTCAGTACAAATACATTTTTGACATCCAAACATTAGTTTTCCAAAAATAAAAAAATGTAAATGCTTGTCTGTCCGTAAGCAAAGCAGCAAATGACACAAGAGCGTGTTTGTCAGACAAAAACACGAAGGCCGCTGGACTTTACTGCACAAATGAGAAGCAAGTGTTAGAATCAAAATCTCCAGAAGAATGGTGGCTGGTTCTGCAAGATACTCAGTAAAATCTGCAGCTCATTACCTTCAAAAATGGCAAAAACATTTACCTGAGGCTTTTTTATTTTTATTTTTTTGAGAAAAGTGTCATCACACTAAATATGAACTTTGTTTCAATTACAACTACTGTTATTTGTTCTTTATAGTGTTTTCTAATGTAGAAACATTTAATTTAATTATTTTTGCAAGCATCTTTGCTCTACAGCATTTCATTGCATGTTGCTTAAGACTTTTGCACAGTGCTGTATACCACTAATTAATGTGAATCTTTAAAATCAGCACAAAGACAGTTTCTTCCCCCAGTCACAGAGTGTCAGAAAACTACTGTGAAAATAACCCTCTGTACACATTTGTTCACTTTACTACTTCATGAACACTGGTTTGCACTCGATGTCAATGGCAGTTTCTGCACTATACTGTAATTTTTTTTATATTATATTGTCACTTTTTGTATTTTTGCTCATATTTCCTTACAGTCTATTTCTTCACTTTATATTTATCTGAATTTGCCTCAATTCTTGTATAAACCTGTTTAAATGCTTTTCTGAAGTTAAACTGGAGGCAAATTCCTTGTTTGTGTTCACAAACTTGGCCAATAAAGCTGGCCAATTTTGATTCTGAGAATTTTTCTGGTTAGTTCTTAGCTGTAATTTCTTGCTTGTCAGCTCTCACATGTACATGTCCTTCTGCTTTAAGAGAGAAAATATGGATGACTATCTCCTTACTTATAAGTGGAGTATTCCTCTTCTTCCTCCTGGTGACGGGCTGCATCCTGAAAGTGGGTCGAGACAAACTTTGTGAATCCGTGGTCAGCACAGTGCCCAATATAACCCGGTGAGTGTAAGACATGTGAGTTATTTGAGCACTTTTTCAGAAAGTCGATACTTGGCTGGAAAAGTGTTTTGTCTGAATGGAAAAAATGTAGTTCTTTGTCAGTCTAATCGTGGCTGTGTGTTTCAGATGTGATCAGGCACAGAGCAAGACATGGAAAAGCCCTTTGATCGGTTCTAGTTTCTACTCCAAATTACACAGTGCAGAGGTATCTTGCCACATGTCTCCTACTTTATGAAACTGAATGTGTGATTGTGTCGCCACTTCTCACAGTGGGCCTTTTCAGTGTACAGTAAATATCAACTTAGAACCTATCAAAATAACTTATTGATTTCATGCATCTGATGTGGATTATACCCATATGTGTGTTGGAAACCCCTGAAGTGGTGTAAGTGGTTAAATTTGATTGGATTAAATCTGTAGCAAATGCATCTGTACCATATGTTCCATTTCTCAGCTACTTTGTTTTAACCTGTATTTGATATCAGCTCTTCATGATGATTAAAGCCTTACAGCTTAATAATGTTTAAAATCTTTCAGCCTTCCACTTATCTCACGTGTGCTCAGTGCAGTGCTTGTACTTGGGTAGAGTAATAAACAAGACAATAATAATAATGATGATGATGAATATTATTATTATTATTATCTATGTCGGGTCTTCCTGGGAAATTATTATTGTTATTATACATACTATATATTATTGTTATGCATACATTCATTCATTTGTCAAACCGGAATACCCGGAGGAAACCCACGTAAGCATGGGGACAAGAGGCAAATTTCACACAGAAATGCCCACATCAAGCCCGGGACTCGAGCCCAGGACCTTCTTGCTGTGAGGCCTAACCACTACGTCACCATGCTGCACACTTTTTTCCCTTCATCTTCAATTAAAATTCATTCAGCTATTTTAATTATAATTTGAATGAATTGTTATTAATAATTGGAATGACTCATTAGCTTAACTTTAATTTTTAAACTGGAATTTTTGATTCTATGAGCAGTATTTTCAAATACTTATATTTAAAGTATGAAATATTATTTGACTAGTTTAGGGGTCGCAAATGGAGGAAGGTTATTATTTTCCTTGTTACAAAGACAGATCAGAATTCATGTGTACTTGTGTGGAAGATGTTGTGAACTGTGTACTGTATTCGTACACCTCAGACAGGCCAAATTCTATTATCTACTGTTATTTATCCACATTAACTCATGAATTCACATAGGTGTGGTGATGAGCCAGGCACACATTCACACTCTTGTCAGACCCAGCAGTAATCAGAACATTTTTCACATGTGCGTGTGAAAATGTTTGCTGTTCATTTTGCTTAACCATTTTGTATTATTCATTCATTTTGCATCATGTATTGTTTTCTTGCCTAATGCCTGTTTTCAGGTCTGCCTGGACTGTCACATTTTAATGTAAATGTGTGAAAATTATTAGCATGATGGTTTTCTTTACTTAAGTGTTTTTGTACTCGTTATAATCTCTCTCTCTCTCTCTCTCTCTCTCATAGACAGCAGTGTGGGTGAATTTCTTCTGTTGGATAATAGTAGTTATTCTCGTGGTGGTCCAGCGTAAGAGGGGCTCTGAGTATGGCACTCGGGTAGAGGACCCTGGAGCCAGTCCTTCCGAAACAGAACCCTTCTTCAAAAGGCCAGGACACCCAAACTAAACACACACAAGATTGCATAGGCAGTGTGGCATGCACACTTTAAACACACAATGAGCCAATCACAGATTGAGAGACACACACACACACACACACACACACACACACACACAGATGTAAGCACATTGCTGGTTTTGGCTACCTCGGTCAGTGGTCGTGGTTTTGCTCCCCAGTGGTATGGAGGTCTTGTTGTCATGGTTACTGACCAGCAATTGGCAGCAGTAGCTTGGCAGCCAGTAGATTAAGGTTGCCAGATTGGGCTTACTGATTCATATTGATCTAAACACAAATTAAAATGTACAAATTGGACTAGATTAATGAGTACACATCCTTATGTAAATGGATAATTTTTATGTGACCTGCTGGCTTCAGTCTCTGTTAACAGCTTTGGGATATGTGAAAATTCCAGACGCGTGATCGTGCGGTTGTATTATAGAATAAGTAAATGGAAGACATAATGGAGTAAATAAGTGCCTTGAGACCTAAATTATATTGTGTGTTTTACAGTGCTGAAACTTTGAAAGTTTATTGGGACAGTTTGAGTGTTTATACAACATTAGCTCCACCTGCTGTCAGTTTTTATCACTTCTTATAATGAAAGTCCAGATGTTCAGTACAAAGTGTTATTTTTCCACTATATATTTATGCTGCCACAGAATGTACGAGAGCTAAAAGAGTCTTCCCTGATTTCAGCTTTACAGGATGCTGTTAATGTTGAAATTTTCGTTTTTGTGAGATATTCCCTCTGTATATAGCTTGGAAATGATTAATTGTGTAATAGCACAGAGTGCGCTGCTGAGAACATAAATCTGTTGTGGGTTATGATAAGACTTGTATGCTGGTTGCCAAAACCAAGTAACTTCCCACAGCACTAAATGAACAAAGGACAATTTGCCTCCCTACATTCTACATATAACTAATACAGTCTTCCTTGTGATCATTGTTTTGAACCCGTTTCTGTTCCATTATGAATTTTATGTATGCATATATACATAAAAAATGTTTTTTTTAATCTATGCAACTTACTGTATTGTAAACATGCATGGGATATCATCTGGGTATTGCCTTAGTAGTCGTCTTTCATATATTTTTTATTAAAAGAAAACTCAAAACTCATGTTTGATTTTACGTCTTGAAGCTGCTTTTCATGTATTTATGTAATAGGAATGTGTAGACATCTCAGATATAGTCTCTGAATAAAAGAAAACAGAATGACTGGCTCATGAGCTATTTTAATAGCATAACTTTGAGGTTAAAGCAACATACTGTCACACTTATGAAATTGTAGTAATTCACATGACTTAAGACATATGCAGGGTTAAATTTAGGGACAGGAGGGCAGGTGTTCATATGACTTACAACTTCATTTGTATGTAATTCATTTGCATTTCCCTATATTTGTTTAAAACGATTAGAGTCTTGGTGAAACTGAAATTACCTGTAGTATTGTGATACTATGAAATTATATGACTGGTAGAATGTTAGTAGTAGCCCATTGCTTCCAGCTTTAGTTTGGAAGGCTGAGTTCAAATTACAGCACTGTCAAGGTGCCTAAGGTTCTTAAAAACCTGGAGGCTACAATTTGATAGCACTCATGTATACTTTTCTTTATTCACCATTTTTCTTTACATCAGCTTTGGATCATTCACATACATTTACTGCCTGTCTAAATCTAGAAATGTGTTTGTACTCATAATTTCACCTTCCTTCCTCATCATAGCATGATTAGATTGTGTGTGTCTGTCTCACAGGCTTCGTGAGCATGCTTATCCACCAGTTCCGGTGTATGCATAGGCAGAAATGTACAGTGAATTGGCCATCACCTGAGGAGCGTGAGACAGGAAGAGGGATGGAAATGGATAGAGTGGTGAAGAGTTAAATGACATGAGGCAGTATTAAGCAAATGAGGAAAGAAGAAGAATGACAGATAGACAGGCATGAACTAATCAAAAACCTCAGATGAAGTTACTGTAACGTTATAACCAGTGACTGTAGTGAAGAAGGCGTCAGTAAATACTTGTGTAAGAATAAGAAAGTAGAAATTCTTCCTCCCATTAAATTTCTGTGGATAAAGGAATCACAAATGTGATAGTTGTAGTTTTGAGAGAGAAAGAAAGATATGGATGTGACAAGTGAGAGCACTAGGGTCATTTCTCCACCTGTTTTAGGTGTTGGTGTTGCTGATATAGGTATTTCTTCTAGCTTCTATCATTTGCATATTTATTTTCGTAAGCTGACTCACCCTGTTAAGAATTCTACCCAGCTTATTAAGCTATATGTTGTACATTACTACAACTAAAAAACATATCTTATGACTGCTCACTGCTGTTCAGGGTGTACCCCGCCTTCGCCCAGAGTTGGATAGTATAATGTTCATTTGGACTTGACCTGGTAGGAAAAAAAGCCAATTAAGGCTTAAATCTCTTCATTGTAAATTCCATTTATAAAATAGAATTCTACTCAGCAGCTCTGTAGTGGCTATTCCCTGCAATACACTGGTTTTGTTCTTCAATCACTTGTTTTAATACCTGAAATGACCACACGGTGGCTCAATAACAATTTGTTCAAGGATTTTGTGACATGTGCATTTGCACAAGAAGGTTCCAATGACATGAGAAGTTTTCATTTTTTTAGTCTCACTCACACCCTTATCATGATCTATCTGGCTGAGCCGAACCACAGTTTACTATAACCTTAATATTATTTTCATAGTGTAATAATGGCAGCTATATATCACTATTATTACTGTGGCATATCCCATGTGATATGCAGACCATTTAGTGGTGCTCCACAAAGGGGCTGTCTCTGTCTCTTTGTCACAGTGTCGCACCAGTGTGTGATAAACACTCTGTGATATCACCTACTGATCAACCTCTGTGATGATGTCACAGATGGGGTGCTACCACCCTTGGACACCCCACCCACAGAGCTTTATGCAGTTTCAAGTTTTACACGGTAGAGGGTTAGAAAAATACCATGTCAACAAATCCTGAATCTTCTGGAATAATGCTCTATGAAAAATGAAATAAGTAGTCATGACATAAGGCAGGGTGTTTAATTCAAGCAGTCTGGTTTTATTATAGCACAAATAATGTCATTATCAGTTATCATCATCATCATCTTTCTAACTGATACCTATCATCAAATCAACAATCTTTGCTACAATAGAACAGTTTACATCATTGTATGATGTTTGAGGTTTAAAAGTAGCTATTTACTTGCAATTGAGTTTATTTAATTTAAAGGGATACTGTATAACATATCCATCCATTCCAGATGAATTATACTGCACATTCACTCACAATGTTCAACACATTCTCCCAGAGTGGAAACTACTGTTTCTGCTGGGCTGCACACAGTTTTTGGAAGCAACTGATGCTATTGGATTTACTGCTTTAAACACCCCCCCCCCCCCCAACACCACCATTAAATGGAATTCAAATTGAACATCACACATTTTTTTATAAACATCTACACACATAAACACATTCAGCTGCCCGACTCTTGTATATCAACTCCACAACCACACCTAACAATCAGCTGTTGTCTGCACTGGAATGTAAAATAGTCATCTCAAGTTTATTTAAATCTAGACATGTAAAATGTGGCTATATTTTAAAGCCTTTACATATTGTGTGTAAAACAAAACCTTTGTTTTAATTTCATGGCATTTCTTCTCACTGTGATTTCTCTTTAAAACACCAATGGAAGTTAACATTCATGATGTAACACAGAACATTGCTGACAGCTGGATTTTTTTTTTTCCTCTTCAAATGTTATTCTATCAATGCCACTATAAAGTCTGCCTAGCCTGCATGTTTTTAAATCAGAAGTGAGAGCAGATCCATTCACAAGACTGAATAAATGACCTAGTGGATGTGTTTGAGCCTCTAGCTATTGGTGGAACTTAAAGGGGCCCATTCACTTCCCAGAAATAAATATGAAATACAGTGTTCTCTTGATAGTAAAATGGAATCTGCTACAATGTCTTTCTGAAACCATTTGCTTATTCATGTACACAAGTGTTTATGACCCCTTTCCTGCATCCACACAATCTCAGTATTGTTATTGTAAACAGACCCAGAACCAAAACAAGATGTAAAACAGGTGAATAACTGATACTAAACCTGTTGGCTTGGGTGATTTCACTGGAAAACATTTTATTCAGCCAGAATGAACTGATAATGGAAGAGCAAACATGTAGGCTATTCATTAGTGAATGGGCACCTTTAGGCTTAAAAGCATTTTAGGGTGGCTGGATTGAGAAAATTTGAGAAACGTCAAATTGCCAAATATATTTTTGTTATCCTTTGAACAACACTAGAACTTTAAGTGCAAATTTTTAAATTTAGTATTAATATTAGTCCCAGATCCACAAGCACTAAATATAGAAAGGCATCAAATATGCATATGAAATCATAAAATCCTTCAAAACAAATAAAGCATCCAAATCCAAATGATTGGAAATATGGCTTTATAAGAATCTGTGCAAAAATAAAAAAAAAGAAATAATCTGGTAAAAGTGTGTCCTATATACAGAATGGGTATAAACTGTGGCCATCAATATGTACAGTTATTTACAATCAGTGAGTATTTCTTGGCACACTAACCATTTTTATTAGTGATTAGCTAGCTCATGCACATTTGACACAATATGAGAAATAAGTACAGAGGCTATGATGGAAGGCAATGTGTTGTATGGTTGCACCCTTTATTCCTATTAAACAAGGTGTCTACTGTATGTGAGGCATAGTAGCTGAGCAAAGCCCTTCATGAGGCAAAACTGGTGATACACTACAGAACTAATAAACTTACTAATATAGCAAATGTACTAAAACAATCCCCACAATGTTCTTCACTCTAACAGTGATATGATAAAGCTTCCAGCATAGAAAACACTTTCAACATTTTGCTACTTCTCATATCATCTAAGTACTGAGCCATTTCATACCCAGAATACAGCCTTCTCATTTTAAATGAGACGTCTTTTCCCAAGCTGTACGACCGAGGTGAAACACTCCGTCCTAAATGAGCCAAAGCTTCAAAACATGTTCGATAGTTCATTTTCTCCAAAAGTTAACTTGCTCTAACCAAGCCCCAGCAAACAACATGCAGAGCAAGAGTATTTAAGGATGTTAGGACCAGACTAAGCTAGAAAGATGGAGGTCAGAAAACAGGGTCGAGGTGCTTCCATTTCTGAAAAATGGGATACACTGTAATTGCAAGTCTGTTGTTAGCACGTAGGCTGAGGTAACGTCAAGTTACATGCACAGGTGGGGCGTCTTACAGAAGACCGTGATCTGTTTGGGTTCCAAGGCTGCAATTATGGTGATTCTGTTGTACCTGAAGATTTTCTGTTCATCACTGCAGTTTCTTGATACTGGAAAACCAGAAATGCTTGTATTATGATCCTTATGATTTCTATGATATATTTACTTTGGAAAATGTCTGAGAGATTTTATTTACTTATTTATTTCTCTTTGTCTTCTTCCTTCTTTCATATACTTCCTTTTTGAGTTCGACAAACGGAGGAAGAACTCATTGAGTATCTATCGCTTTTTTACCTGACGTCTCTCAAACTTGCATAGATATATTGAATCAGCTTACTTTACAAATCTTTTCCTCAGAGCTATCAAGATTATCAGTTCCTACTCTCCCTTATCTCTCTCTCGAAAAACAATGCTACCTCTATCTTTTTACAGCCTCCCTTTACATTTTCTCTTTTATGGGAACGTCGTCCCTTTTGTTTAAGAGATGTCCTCTCCTGAGTGACAACTCTCCTCTCCGTGTACTATTAATACAGGGAAGAAAAAAGCATCCTGATAAGCAGGAGGTCGATCCCTTTCTCCATCTCTCACTTCTTCTCTATTGCTCTCTTCAATCTGCTCCGTTTCTTCTTCTTGTCTTTCTCGTTCCACCTCCCCAGCCTCCTCATTTCCCTGTTCTTCTTCCTCCTCCCCTTCTACCTCTAGCACCCCTCTGCTCTCTTCATCCTGTCTTGAGCCCAACCCAAGAAACCCTCCACCTCCCGCTCCTGCACCACTTCCATCTTCCCCTCTTCCTCCCAGACCTCCACCAACACTGCGGGAATGGAACAGGGATGTGGGACGTGTGGCCTGGAGACGACCCAACGAAAAACCACTTCTACTCAGAACAAGCCTGCCAGGACCTCCAGCCGCGCCTCCTGCTCCGCTAGCCCTCATACCGGCCACAGTGCCAGTCAGCAGGGTAGCTGTTGGGCCTCTGAGCCTAGAAGGGAGTGACATGCTGCTAGTTGATCTCCGACAGCGAGGGCAGCTCTGGAGCAGGTAAGCTGAAGCAAAGGCCACAGGCAATGTAGGTCCTCCTGTGTTAGAGTTTGCACAAGCAGGAGGGGGGTTAGTTCCTTGGTTAACATCTGAGCCAGGATCCATCAGCAGTGCCTCAGAATAGCTGGGAACCATTTGCTGATTGCAGCGAATGTGCCACTCAAGTTCTGTCATGTCAACAGTGTTAACCCGGGAAATGGCACGGTAGCTAGATCCGATGCCCCCTCCTCCAGGTCCATTTACATTCTCGGTGATCCCTCCATTCTCACTTCCATCCCCTCTACTGCTGTCATCTTCATCACCAAACAGCTTTTCTACATGGTAATGCACATATGCAGTGCGATATTCTGCCACAACACGAAGAGGCCATGACAGCAGAAAAGCTGAGGCAAGCCAGAACAACCTTCGGCGTGCATACCAGGGCTGCCGAGCAGGGTCAGGGAAGGCCAGTATATGTTCACGGAAGTCTACATTTTTCAGGTGCATTCCCTCCCGTGCCTCCATGTAGTCATCTAGGCCTTCGTTTTCCCCAAAGAACCGTGCACGTTGTGTGAGGTAGGCAGCCTCTGCATGGGCACTGGAGAAACTAAAGCACTTCGTAAAGCGTAGACGTACTGCCGGATGCTCCATGAGGCCCCTTAGCTCCTTTGAGACATCTTTTACACCCAGCCTGGCATAGTCAAACTCTGAGCTCGCTGCATGTGTGTTGACCCGTTCATGGTACACCTGTGTGGTGGTATATGCATCTCCATTGCGGTAGCGTGTTACCTGTCTGGTCCTTCGCACATAATGGTAGCTGATGGCCTTCCACCAGATGCATGGAGTAGCCTGCTGAAGTCTCTGCACACGTTCGTATACCTCCGCAACCTCTGCTTGTGCCAGCATGGCAGTCTTGGAATAGCAGTGCCAGCACTCCACCAAATATACCACATACAGCATGGCCAGAAAAGCCAGAGGAATGTAGATGTAACCGCTTGAACAAGGGCTGTCCAGAGCCAACTCATCAGGGATGTAAGCATTAACAGCAGCTGAAGTTGTAGACTGGTCTTCATTTTCTAATACTGTAGCTGCAAGCTCTATGGGGCTTGTGAGGACGGGAACCTTGCATAATCCGCACCAGGTCAATGTGCCAAAGCACCCATACATAAGCAGTGTGAGAAGAAGACACTTCCAATGGGATTCCCGACACAAAGAGCTAGCCAGGGACTGCTTCACTGGACGCTGCTGTGGAAGAGAACAAAAGAGATGGAAAGAGGAGAAAAACAGAATTTAACAAATTGCTGTGGTCAAGAGGGATGGATATCAAAGTAAAATGTCTTGCAGATGTCTGCAGAATCAATAGAATTTTCAATAGCGGTTTCAATTATTAGTTTAATACTAAGAAGCTTGGCGGCATGGCGGCACAGTGGTTAGCACATCCGCCTCACAGAAAGAAGGCCTGGATTTGATTCCTGGGCGCGGGTGTTTCTGTGTGGAGTTTGCATGTTCTCCCTGTGCTTGCGTGGGTTTCCTCAAGGTACTCTGGTTTCCTCCCACATTCCAAAAACATACACAGTAGGCTAATTGGCTGTTCCAAATTGCCCCTAGGTGTGAATGTGAGCGTGAATGGTTGTGTGCGTGTTGCCCTGCGATGGCTTGGCGAGCTGTCCAGGGTACAACCCGCCCTCGAGTCAGCTGAGATGGGCGCCAGCCTCCCCATAACCGTAATTAGGAATAAGCGGCTTGGAAAATGAATGAATTAAGAAGTTTTATGTACCTTGAACAGCACAGACTCTTTGATTAATAGTGACATAATCTTAACTATTAACTCTAATATTAGCATGATGGTCCATAAAAATAACAGGCAGTTGGCTTTGAGTGATTTGAGGTTGATAACGTAAAACGCTTCTCATGAACCTAATGTGTGAATATTTTTGAGATTTTGCTTTGGTTCTAATACTAATTTGGGCTGATTAAAGCTGCTTCTTCATCAGCATAAAAGGGTTTCTTTAATCAGAATGCAAGATAGTCTTTTATTTGTCCCTTAAATTAGCCTATTGATGAGTCCAGTAACACATTTCCCTTGTCAACAAGAGACAGCACTTTCTGCTGCCACCCAGTAAAATGGTCAATAATAGCATCACTCTGATCCCACAGGGAGGAAGCCACGGGGTTCACATGCTCTGTCAGAGCCTCTGACTTATACAGTTAAATCTCCCAGAGGAATTGCAGCAGTACCACCATGAGAACAAAAAAACAATTTGGCAATCAATTATTCACAGCTTGTACATCTAAAATTTCTGAAGCTTGTCATCCCTCTATTTAAAGATAGAATGCAGCCATTTGATCTATGCATAGCAAATGAACAGGATTGCATACTTTTTAACAAAGTGAAATAATTACCCCGACTTGTTCAGCGCCAATTGTAATCAGAAGGAAATTTTCAAACACACCAAATTTCGCCTAAAATACCACATACACCTATCAGCCATTACATTAAAACCACCTGCCTATTATTGTGTAGGTCCTACTTGTATCATCAAAACGGCTCTAACTCATCAAGTCATGGACTCCACAAGACTGAGAAGAGGTCTACTGCTGTTTGATGTCATGAAGTGATGTTTATTTGCATGATGCTTTGTAACATCATTAAAATAATTATTTAAAAAGTTTAATATGGTATAAAAAACCTTCAGAAAATCTAAAAAAATGTAAGAAAATTTAAAAAGAAAGCAAATAGTGGCAATTTGGGAACATCACTTCAGCACCGATATGTAGGATATGTGCTGTTCAAAGTTAAGAACAAATCTTAGATAAGAAAAAGTTGGTGAATGCCAGAAAAATGTCAGTGAGAGCAAATTCCTTCATAAGAACAGTTAGTGTATGAGGCATATTGTGATGGAGAAGGTACTGTGATCATCATTGTGATCATGCTTTAAATGTAGAAAAATACAATTTTTGTTTGCTTTTCTTATGATTTTTTTTTTTTAAGACGAAATTAAAGAGATCACTTGTGCTGTGCTCTTGGAGCCCTTGGAGCTCACCTGACTTGCTTCTTTGATGCATAAAATAATTATTCGCCTCAGGCTAAGTGGATATCCACATTCCATCTTGGGGACTATTCAGCGACATCCACTGAGCCTTTGGTGACTACTTGTTAATGATTCCCTTTACCTCTCAGTGGTTTTAAAGTTGTCGGTGATAGGTGTACAGTGTAATAATGTTTTATTTATTTATTTTTATCATTAATACCAATTAATCTGGCTATGCATGAAGGCAGACTTTACTGGCAGCCAGTCAGCTATCTAAGCTTTCAAACCGTATTATTTTAGCTCCAGGATTCTCGGCAATTTCATGATCTCAACTGCGTAAGGCAATATGAGGATTGCTAAAATGTTTCAGTAGGGGATATGATTACATTTGGAAAGTAAAGGCATGCAGGATGGTTCTTGAGTAGAGTGAAGAAACCAGAAACTCAAAGCGTTTATGGATTATGGTATAATCATCATTCATCTAAATGCTTGTATTATTACCAAGTTAGACGATAATATTAGCTGCAGTTTAGCAAGTATTTTTAGAGACATACTCGTTTCTTTGAGTTTGGTTTATTTTTCTAATTGTATTGAACACCCACACACACACACACACCCATACCCACACACACACACACACACACACACACAAACCACAGAGGGAGAACATATGCCAAAGAAAATAACTGAATATTACTAAGGATGAGTGTACAGAAGACATTTCCAGCATTTGGCAGAAGCCCTTGGCCAGAACAACTTACATTTATCATTTTTATACAACTGAGCCTCTGAGGGTTAAGGGCCTTGCTCTTGGGCCCAACAGTGGCAGCATGGAGGTACTGGGGATTCAGCCCCCAACCTTGTGCCCAGTAACCCAGAGCTTCAACCACTGAGTGACAAGTGTTGCTAGGAAATGCAGACACTCTGTCATTATCTGTTTCTTGCCTTTCTTTAGGAGTTTTCACCTCCCATTTTCTCCTCAATTTGGTCACCTATCAGTTTCCTCCCATCAGTCAGTTCTCCCCATCAGTGAAATGTAATGAGTTAATACTGCATCTCTTCAAATTCTGCATCAAGGGAGCAAAGTACTATCTGTCCTCTTCTGCATACATGACCTCACAGGCACCTGCAGTTGGCTAGTGTCACTTTGATTGACATGGGCAAGAGAAAGTAATGTCAATCCACTTAGAAAGAATGGCCAAATTTGCTACCTTGGATCCTAGCCATGGATGACTATGGCATTGTCAACAAAAGGGTGAATGCTTTTCTTAGGAGCCCTCTCAGCACTTTTTAAAGAGCACTTCACCCTGTTTTTATACTCTTATGCTTTAATATCATCTGCATCATCCGCCTGCTCGACACTCTAACCTAATCACTGGTGGTGGTTGGGTCCACCTATGTAAAGACTTTATATTTATTTGCCGGTAGAAATGTATAGTAGTGGTCATTATAATAGGTGGTCATACTCAGTAGAAAATATTAATTCATTTACTTTCTAGGCCGCTTAATCCTAATTAGGGTCGCGGGGAGGCTGGTGCCCATCTCAGCTGACCCTGGGCGATGGCGGGGTACAACCTGGACAGCTCACCAGGCCATTGCAGGGCCAACACACACACAGCCATTCAGACTCACACTCACACCTAGGCGTGATTTAGAACAGCCAATTAGTCTACTGTGCATGTTTTTGGACTGTGGGAGGAAGCCATAATACCTGGAGGAAACCCACGCAAGCATGGGGAGAACATGCAGACTCTACACAGAGACGCTCTGAGCCTGGGAATTGAACCCAGGCGTTCTTGCTGTGAGGCGGACGTGCTAACCACTGCGCCACCGTGCTGCCCCCAATAGAAAATATGACACATTTATTTCCAGGTCATGACATTTCAAGCCTTCCTCTGCTCTGATACACATGTTGTATTGTCTCTCTCTTAAATTTTTGTTTTTGTTCTGGGTGTGCTAAATTAAGCCAAAGGAGTGGTGAAAGTTATTAAGAATTACAAGCTTAGTGAAGTGTCATAACCACACACTCAATTGCCGAATCACTTTATCCTACTATTGGAAGCCTGAAGCCTATCTTAACCGACTCTGGACGAAAGCAATATACATCCTGAACAGCTCGCCAGACCATTGCTGGGCCAACACACAGCATTCACACACTCACACCTAGGGGCAATTTGGAACAGTCACTTATCCTAATGTGTATGTCTTTGTATCGTGGGAAGAAACTGGATTACCCCGAGGAAACCACTGCAACCACGGGGAAAATCAGCAAATTCCACACAGAAACGCTCTTGTCGAGCCCGGGACGCAAACACAGGCCTTTCTTGCCGTGAGGTGGATGTGCTAACCACTACGCCACCGTGCCATAACCAGTATCACTTAAATAAATGCTCACTATAAGTTCAGCGTGGGGAAATCAGTGTCCAGAATGGGCTAACAAAACCTAGTTGATCATATTCTTTGAAAACATTATTATATCTATATTTATCATAATTTGATGGTCCTTCTTGTATGAATGTAGCACACACGAACACTGTTAAGTAAAATTCCTTCCAACACCTTTAACATCAATTGAAATTTACTATGATTTCTCAGTGGAGTTGGGGAGACACACATGCACTGAGACAGACAGACCTGGACAAAATGTATTGACAGAGTGGATATGAAATAATCCCGCCCCCATTTTTGGTAAAATTAATTAATTAATTAATTAATTCATTTTATGAACCACTTGATCCGAAGCTGGCGCCCATCTCAGCAGAGTACACCCTGGATGGCTATCGCAGGGCAGAAACACGCTGATGGCAATGCAGTCTACTCTTTTTGAAAGTCGCCAATGGCTCTTTCACATGCCTCTCACCATAGACAGTGAGAGACATGGCTGGCCTTTGATAACCGAGGTAGCTGCACTGGGGGACAGCAGTGACAACCCGGTGATAGTGGGGCTTGAACTCCCGACCTTCGGATTAGTAATCCAGCTCCCTACCACCGGCAACCAAAATTACTAACTAAATGAACATACAGTTTTGCAGGATTCCTTATTCCTCATAGATCCTGTCCAAAGACACTGTCACTTGTACTGTTACTCTGCCACACATGCTATAAAATTACTTAATTCCAGTGCTGCAAACTGCACTACACACTAGATGGTGATGGTGCAGCCTTCTCAGTTTCTACCACTGCCAAATCTCAAGATGCTGCATTGTGCAAATGTAATAGGACACAGGAGGTTAACTCAGCTATTAAGAACTGTGGGAGAGTGTGTGTGTTGTGTGGTTGGGGGTGGATCTGTTTTTATTCTCTCTCACAGGTTTGGTGCTCTAACAAAAGTCATAAGCCTCTAACTAAAGTCTTAAACTAGCTGTAAGCATTAGACAAATTAATAAAGACATGGTAATGCAGTATTCAGCAGTACACAGGGGGCAAATACAACTGGACTCAAATAAACTGGTCTGTGTTATTTCAGCCTGGAAATTTGCTATAAGTTGTATTCACTGTTTAATTTATTCATTCCATTCATTAGCCTAATTTCTTGAGTCGCATATCAACTATTAAATAAGCCATGGTTTCTCTCACTCATTTGCCAAACCACTTAATCCAAGTAGGGTCATAGGGAGGCTGGAGCCTATCTCAGCCGACTCTGAGCAAAGACGGATACACCATGAACAGCTCACTAGACCATCACAGGGCCAAAACACACACAACCATTCACACTCACACCTAGGGGCAATCTGGAACAGCCAAATAGCCTAATGTGAATGGCTTTGGACTGTGGGAGGAAGCCGGTGTGCCCCGAGGAAACCCACACATATGTGGGGAGGACGTGCAAAGTCCACACAGAAAGATCTTTGCTGAGCCCCGGATTCAAACCCAGGACCTTCGTGCTGTGAGGCGGACATGCAAACTAAGACGCCCATGTTACCCCATTTAGGGAGTTACCAATATCAATTCAGTTCCTGTAGGAATTCAGGTAAATTTCAGGTAGCTTAAACTACACTCTCTCCTTAAACCTGTATAGGCAATGTCTGCAAATAATTCCATACCATCTGCACATCAGTCACATCTGCAGCAAATTGTTTGATTGGTTTGAACTTGTGCTGCTTTTGTAAACATTCATCATTTACTTCTCAGTGATAATATTTATACACTGAATGAATAAAAATTAAAGACTGGTAATGTACTATATAAAGTCCACTTTATTAGGAACACCTGTAATGTTCACATCAACCAACCAAGTGAAAAAGTGATCTCTGTGACCCTGATCGTGACTTGGATGTTGATAACAGAAAGGTTGGTTTGAATATTTTAGAAACTTCTAATCTCCTGGGAAATTCAGAAACAGCTCTTTTTGTTCATGCTGAAATGCTTTTCTGCTCATCATGTCTGTAAAGAGTGATTATGGGATATGAGTTACTATATCCCTCCTGGCAGCTCATTTCAGTCTGGCCATTTTCCTCTGACCTCTCTAATCCACACTGTGTTTCTCCCACAGAACTTACATTCACTCAATAGGTTTTTTATACTACTCTAAATAAAATGTACAGAAATCCCAGGACATCAGTTGTCATAATGAAATACTCAAACGAGTCACACCACATTCAAAAGCACTGAAAGCATATTTCCCCCCATTCTGATGGTAGCCAAAGCTTTTGGATTGTATCTGCCTGATTGTATGCTTTGCACTGATATCACACCATTGCTTGATTAGATAACTGAGTAGACAGTGAGTAGGTATACACATGCTGATAATGAAGTATTTTGTGAGGATATTACTGAAATGAGAGTGATACAGTTTCACAAAATCAAAAAACCCAACAACAATAGTGATCATTTCAGAGACTTGGAGCAAAACATGAAGTATTCAGTGGGACCATTTAATTTATTAATTCATTTACAACATTGAAATTCACAGCCCAGAGTTATCAAAGATATTATATTCTGTTAATTTATTACAGTGAATCATTTTCACCTTTAACCTGCTTGAATTGAATGGGTTTAATTGAATACAAATAAATAAATAAATAAAACAAGCCAAATGAATCTCCCTGGAGCTATAACTTGTTCACTTGGTAGAAAGATCAGGAATGGGGGAAAAATATTCTTGTTCAATATGTTCATTCATAAATATGTACTGAAGGTCTGATATTTATCAGCTTATATTTTTATTTGTTATAGAGCTATTAAGAGTTTATTTGAATATGGACTGCATGTTTAAAACAGATGTTTACCATGTTTACCATGTACTTGTGTTTAGGTTTTCCTGCTATTCTGTTTAAGAATAAACCAGCCTGCAGGCCTGGATTAAACAGTGGTGTGTTTTCGGACAATGAATCATGAAAATCTCACACTTACGTCAGGACTTTTATGGGTTTATAATCGATGAAGCCAGGAGATCCATTAGATTTGATTTGGCATTTAGTGAAAGTGCAGAAAGGTTTAGTTGGTATGTTTATAAAGATGTGCTTTTTTTGTGTTGAAAGATTACATGGGAGTGAATCTTCAGCCATGTGAAAATAGCCATGCTGATTCACCAGTGTCATCTCTCTCATACCTATAAGCCAGATTTCTCATCCCAAGTTAACCCAAACCCAGGTCTGTTTCTGGAAAGCGAGCAGAATGATGGCAGTGTGAGATAATGACTAAATACGGCGGTGCATTTCCTTCTAACTGCAATGCAGGAGAGAGTTGAGGAGGCTGAAGGGGACATGCATCACGAAGCACTCCTTCCCCGGGTGGATCATTTCAGCGACCCTGTGTGACACCAGGCATCTCCGAGTATTAACGGAGCGCATTGGACTCCCTGTGACAAACTGATTTGGCTGCAATGCATTCATTGTATGTCCCTTCCCAAAACAACCCGATCTCACCTCTTCCCTGGCAGTCCCGGGCAGAATGGGCTCCTCTCCGTCCGCTGCGTCCTGCATTATTCCAGCTCAGGGTTGGGGCTGTAGCGGACCCTCACTCCGGAGCAGCCCGCTTCTGGAGCGCTCCGCTCCGGCCACACTCACCCCATCCGTCGCCTCAGCCTCAGCATCAGCACCGCCGCCAGAATAACTGCACTAACCACCACCGCCGCGGTAATTTTAAAGATTTCGTCCTTCACACGATCCGTAAATGCGATTTCTTGTCTCGGACCATTTAATCCAGACTCCGTTTATTTTCCCAGCGCGTTCTAAAGAGGATGCGGATGTGGAGGTGAAGCTGTTTACGTTTGCTAAAGGGAGGCGAAAGGAAGGCTGGAGTGATGCATTTAATAAATTAATCAATCAAAATTCCACACTAAAAAGAAAAAATAGACTATTTCAGTTCTACAGTCGGATACGTTAAAATTAGCTGCAGAATACAAAGCACTGTTATTTTCCTTCCTTTTTTTGTGTATGATGCTGTTCTCCTTGAGCACGTCATCAGAGGTCTCCCTCTGCTCCCCCCCTGGCCTATAAAGGAACAATAGATACACATGGGCTACATCCAAACCATCACACTATCCTCCTAAGGAGGGGATCACCATTAAGGCATTCTGGCATACCATTTAATAGAATAGTATAACTACAGGCGGTTTGGGACGTAGCCACATTGACGTCATCTACCTGTGTAGTGTTCACTTACTGCCACCATGATTTCATACAGTGTACCTGCTCAGCTAATGCCAGACACTGTTTTTATTCCCCAACACCTTTTCATCCTCCTTACTCCTTCAGGAAGTAAGAATATGTCCCATCGGCAAGGTTGGATGGCAGGGGTGGGAGTGGAAATACAGTTTAGATAAAATAAATAACATTGTGAAGCACTAGAATGCACTGAACACCCCATTACCTTAAAGGTGCCCTTTCACTAGTGAATAGCTACTGTGTTTAATCTACCATTCCAACTTCATTTTTGGCTGAACAAAAAGGTTTCTTAGCGAAACCACACAGGCTTAATCACAGGCTAAGTATCTCTTATTCACCTCTTTTACATCCAGCTTCGGTTCTGTCTGTTTACAATAACAATACCAAGACTGCATGATCAGAGAGATGATAACTTGGCAGTGCAGCCCTGATTTGAAGAAAGTGGAAAAGTCATACATCATGCAGTAAGAAAGAAAATAAGGCATATGATTTCAAGAGAAATAAAAAAAGATGGCACTCACTCACTCATTTGCCGAACCAATTAATGGCTTAAGGCAGGGTGCACCCTGGACAACTGGCCAGACCATTGCAGGGCCAACACACACACACACTCACACTTCGGGGCAACCTGGAACAGCCAGTTAGCCTAATGTGCATGTCTTTGGATTGTGGGAGGAAACTGGAGCACCTGGAGGAAACCCATGCAAGCACGAAGAGAACATGCAAACTCCACAGAAACACCCTCGCTGAGTCGCAGGACCTTCTTGTTTTGAGACAGAAGTGCTAGCCAGTACACCACCATGCTGCCCTAAAAGGATGGCAATGTTTACTAATATAACTGTTCCCATTGCAGGGGTCAGTAACACTCATGTACAGAAGTAAGCAAATGGTTTCAGAAAGACATTGCAGCTGATTTCATTTTATTTCCAAAAGATAACACTGTATTTCATGTTTATTTAATATGCCTAAGTGAAAGGGTCCATTTAGCCAAGTCATTTTAATTTTCATTCCAAGTAACACAATTGGCTATACATAAGAAATAAAATATTTTATTTAATAAATATGCTGAAAATCCTTTTAAAATATGTTAGGGAATAAAGAGAGGAAACCCTGCACATTGCACTGAACTGTAATGTAATGAAGAATGGTAAAGAATGCTAAGTGTGATCATGACAGTGGTCCATCTGTACAGTAAAGCTGGTATACAGTCCGGCTAAGAGCTGGCCCAATGTTTCTGGGGGAAAAAAAGAAATAAAACAGCATCCATGAACATTCTGTCAAGCCTACACACTTCATACATTAAGGAATAAAGGTACAATTCCACAGAGTATAAATACAATAGTAAGATGGGGAAAAAAACCCACCCTAAAAAGTGTTTAAGACTTAAAGAGCCAATGGAACACAGTGAGATATTCACATATTCACTTGTTACTGTGTAAATTAGCTGTACGGCAGCCTTTGCAAGCCTGGTTTTAATACAAATATCTGGTTTGTGACCCACTGTTTTTTGTGAGACAACATATAGAGTCCAAAAATTAAAAAGATATATTTTAGCTATCTTCCATAGTATAATGGGGCTAGATTTAAATAATGAATTATGACCACAAAGGACAGACTACCAGCCTTAATTTGAGAGTATGTAATGTACATTCAATTTGTGTATACACAGTGATGCTTGAAAGTTTGAGAATGCTTTAAAAGTTTTCTATAGTTCTGCATAAATATGATCTAAAACCTACGATTTTCACAAACGCCTAAATGTAAAGAGAACCCGATCAAACAAATGAGAAAAGATATACTTGGTCATTTGTCTAATTTGGAAAATGATCTAAAATTATATTCTTCTGAATGGTAACAGTATGCGAACCTTTACTCTCAGACCCCCGTGTGCGGTAATAATAACTGTAACTAAACATTTGTGGTAACTGTTGTTCAGTGCTGCACATCAACCTGGTGGGATTTTAGTCCATTCCTCCATACAGGGCAACTTCAACTGTGGAATGTTGTTGGGTTTCCTCCCATGAACTGCTCACACAACATTCCTATTAGATTAATGTTAAATAACTGACTTGTCGAACTAACACACAGCGAGCGTGATCAGAGGGCGTATGAAAGAAACTAACTGAAATGTGTGCATCTTAAAGTGTACAAAATGACTTAAGTGCGAATGAGAGGATTCAGCCCTGTGTCACTCAAATGCAATGAAACTGATGCTATTCTAATCGATCATTTCCATATGTCTGCCCAAACGATTGTACCTGGAATTGTGTTTTCTCTTCAAATGAGAACAGAATAAACATTTTTGGTCTCACACACATTCAGAACAGGGGCTTGAATACAAGAAAAAACACCTCATACTGAATAGTAAGTAGGTGCATCACTAATATTTGTTGCTGATGGTTCTATTTCCACCTCATAACCACCAAAACCATTCTTTAAAGCTTCCTATAGATACTTATCATCTCTCATCAGCTTTTGCTGTGGCCACAAATATTACACTGAAAAATCCATACTGTAATGGAATGTGAAAGGAAATGAGTATAGTAAGAGACTTTATAGAGAACAGATAAATAGTGAAATGAAATTAATAAATGCAGAAGACAGACCTTTTCAGTTTGCCATATTTGATGGATGAGAGGAGCTTTTCTCTCTCTGCGTCAGTGGAACACTGGTTGTATGCATTCAATAAACTGAAAAAGGGAAACAAGGGTGTTATATTTTACTGATAATATTAAATTATTCTGTGAAGAAGTGAAATGCTTTGATTTGTTTACACTGCTCATACCTGCTTACTGTATTGTAGTGCTCCAATATGGCAGCCGCTTTGTCACCGGAGATTCCGCTGATCTGCATCAGCTGTCGGGCAAAAACCTCTCTAACAGTCTGACACTGGAAGAGTGAACAAGGTAAAGTTCAGTAAAGAGGTGGGTCAGTGTGATGGCAGAGGTCACAGCAGATCCTAGTAGTTCTATAAAATAAGACCTATTCACAGCCCAATCCCAATTCCCTTCTTGGCCTAGTTTTGAATTACCCTCAAATGGCAAGTGGCCCTTCAAAATAGCTACAAAGGGTAGAGGGTGAAGTCTTTGCCACCACTAGTATTCAGCTGATTTGTGTTTCCTATCGATATACTGTATGCTACTTAGTGGTTGGGTTTTAGGTTAAAGGCAATGCATCTCACATACCAAGGTATGCACACCAAGCCCCATGAGTTTTTTTAATATCGCATGTTCAACATTGTGCTTGTTTTAGGACAGTCAGTAGTGGCCTGAGCGAAACTTGTTTAGTACTGATGAACACATCATAGACATGCTCAATAAAAACTGAACGTTTGGGGTATATCTGTTTTTGGAATGGAGCTGACAGCAGGGAGTTTCTTAATTTTGTTCAAGAATTAGATAGCCACCACTACTCAATCCCCAAAAGAAACCAGACAACCTACCCTAAATGGAAGCATGCAGAATTGAGGGGTTAGGGCTTAGCAGGGAACTGGGATTGGGAACAAGCCACAATGGACTCCCATACTACCTTGTTTTTCAAGGCGCCATAATTGAACTCTGTAAAGGAGATAAGTGAGCAATGGGGATTTTCTCTTTCCCTGCCTCTGTTCTCCACATCATGCTCTCCATCTCCTTCCAGTTCTCTGGAGCGGCAGTACAACGTCTGATTCTGCAAGAGAAACTATACGGTCAAAATAAAAAAACACCCGACAATGAAGCAATATGGCACTCCAGCGCAGACTGACCTGATAAAGCTTCTGCAGATATCTGGTCATGACTGTGAGGTAGGCCGCTGATTCCTTAACATCCTGCACTCTCTTCACAAAGAAGTTATCTACCACCTGGAACACACCGCCTTGATGTGAGGTATTCAAAGTATACAGAAAACAGAAACACATGCTATGCTGGATGCTCCATATAAATTTATGTATAATTATATTCATATCTATTTCCTTATCAACCACTGCATTCCATCTCTATAATCAACCCCTTACATCTGGCCCCTTTTACACCTGCTATTAACACATGTCCTGGATGATCAGGTCACAATTGGATGGTTTTAAGTTCAGCAGTTCACATGTGGCATTAGAAAGTGTTCACTTGTGACCAGATCTCACTTCCCCAATGTATATGCAAAGACATATGTACATTACCATTTGTAAAGACTGAATTGGCATGACGATATTAATATGTGAGAGGCAGAATTGCATGTTTCATTCCTAGTGGAGTTTAAGTTACCCAGATTTTAGCAGGTATGATGTGTAGATTTCTGGAAGATTAAAATATCAATGACTAAAATGTCCAATGGAAAACACAGAAATAAAAAACTTCATTAATAGTATATGAAATAGCCTTACACAGTGTATCCTATAAAATATGTTGGCGAGACAACCAAAATATAAATTTGAATTATGCAAAAGTCTATTTTTTCCACAGTGAGAGATTCACTGCGTTCGGTCATGTGACTAAACTATGTGGGACGAAACATTTTTAGCAACAACATTGTGCTTTGGTTCAAGTACACATATTAGTACATCTCTGAAATGTTAAAACAGACAATCACTGGCCACTTAAAGAAAAAAAACATGGTCAAGTACTGAAGCTGAGATCAGCAAGATTACAGAAAAGCATCAGTTTCATTATTGTAGCCTATGATCGGCCTCCTGATGAAACCTGCTACTTCCCTTTTTCGTCAAAATGAGATGCATGAATATAAATTAAGATAACCCTCTGCATATACTTGAAAAAGCTAGTGGCTCCATCCAGCTGTTTTGGGCAACGAACACACACACACACACACACACTGCATGATTAATTGCACTTTCATTCTGTTTTTTTTTTGACATTCCTGAAAAAAAGTCAAAAATGGAGACAGCAGGTTTTATCATGAGGACGACAAAGTTTCAATTGTTCTTTCATACTTCTCATAAAATCCACCTGTTGGATAATAACATTTGTGTTTAACTGCTCTTATTTAAAACTTATATCTGGTAGTTGCTCCACATGGCCAGAATTTTGGAACATTAACATAAATGTAGTGATTGTCATAAACTCTAGTACTTAGTGTGTGAGAAAGGCCCTGTCCACGCTACAGCAGCAGAATCATTTCTGAACTGATCTGAATTAATCTTCCTGTCCATATCAGGCTCAAAATAGTACAAAAGCAGTACTGCCGAGACCTGTTCCCGAGGTGTTTTTGCATTTGTAGAGTAGACAGGAGAATCAAACTAGAATCAAACCTGAGTATGTGCATGCACAACGCGTGTAAACAAGCAGCATGGGTATTAGTCTTTATTATACAGATGACAGCCTTGATAAATGCCTCGATAAACCATGCAGATAAGTGCATTCGTGCCAGAGATCTGTGCGACAAATGAATCATACCAGGTGACAGAGAAGGATTAAAAACAGCTCTTCAGGTATATGCTGACTTTAGTTGACCAGATCAGTATGTACACTGCTCAGACTTGCCATCTTATAACGGTATGAGTAAGTCTTATGAATTGTGAACACAAAAACAAACAAAAAAACAACCTGGGAGCTCCAGCCGCTGTTGCAAGGTTGCCTTCCCATAAACGCGGTGTTTTGTGTCTAGTGAGGGTCCATTCAGGTCCAGTTTTAGTAGCTTGGACACACCGATTTAACAAGCAATCTTAGAACCAATTCTGCTGTTTCAGATGTTAATTAAAAAAGATGTTAGTCCTAGAAGCGATCTTTGCAAAAACCGATCCCTCCAAAACTGATCAGAATTAAACTACATGTGGACTGGGCCAAATTAATGTATTTAAAATCAAGCTTTTTATGTATAACAGTTAACATCTGACAATAAATTAAAACATTTTACCTGTTTCTGTTGCCTGATATCACAATGTAATATGACTCCATTGGTGTATGCATGTATGGTGCATGTACCTGCACTTAGTTAGGGGTCATTAGTTGAGCCTTAGGTAGGTGTTCCTTCAATGCATCCAGGACACCTTCATATATACACTGATAAAAGAATGTCTATAAGCATATAAGTCCATAAGCAGCCCAGATCATCTCTGAATGTGGTCTCAGGAATCAGATCCTAATACCTCTTTTATGTGCATTAGGATCTGATTGCTGAGAGGCATTTATTTATTTACTCCTTTACCCACCTCACCTAGGACATGTTAAAATTAGCTGTGAAAGTGGCCTTAAACCAGTGGTCTCCAACTCTGTTCCTGGAGATGTACCTTCCTGGAGGTTTTATCTCCAACCAAAACCTCTTTGATCTGTTCAAGAACTTCTTCAAGGCAATAATCAGGTACTCAGGTGTGCATGATTAAGGTTGGAGATAACCACTGCAGGAAAACAGATCTCCAGGAACAGGGTTGGAGACCACTGCCTTAAAACAGTACCACAATGCACACCTCATCCACCCTATAATCCTTCTTTCTCTCTTTCATGCACACACACACACACTTCAAGATTAATGGCAAATATGGATGTCTGTGTGTGTGCGCGCATGCACACGTACCTGTGTATTGACTATAGCTTGTTGTAAAGTGCTCTCTGGTAGACTGAGGTGCGCTGCTGCTGAACCACACTGCTCCACCAGGTAGATGGGCTTATGCAGACCACACCTCTTCAGACGGAACTGACAGAAAGGAATAAAGCGAGTTTAATAAACCTCATGCTTCTGTTGTGTAAACATGGTTATGTGAACCTTATCATTTGAATGTCCTACCTTTTGTTCTCGGAACCTTCCATCCATTATACTTCCACACAGGTCATCTATTCGCTTCCTCTCAATGATGTAATCAAGCACCAGCTCTTTTGCCACAGGTGGACGCAACTGACCTTAATTTAAAAACCAGCCGTCAATAAACGTCTTATAAAAACTCTGCTGATGCCATACACGTGACTGTATGGTCAAAGTAATATAATAAGAAATTACTATAGTACAATATTACACAATAAATATTTCACAACAAGTAATAATGTACTTTAATGCAGTAAATATGCCTTTAGAATTATTTGATAATACGCTTAAAATGTATTTATTTACTGATGCATACATTTATGGTATACTGCAATAATTATGCGTACATTGCAAGTACCTGTTATTAAACTAGTGTATGCACTGACCACCACTAAAATGACTGGTGGAGCCAACACACACGTTCACTGACCTTTCGTTTGGCATCAACTGGCATATATAATGTCAGATCCTTGTTGTATAATAGGGCCTAATGTTAGGTTATGTTAACTGAATGACATGTTTACACTAATACTAATAACATTACTACTGTCATGACATTGGTTACTATGTCATTAGTGGAGAAATTCAAATTTAAAAGCTCTTCCGAGTCTTCAGACACACACATCCTCTGTCTAACTTGAAGACGAAGTTGAACTTGTAATTATCTAATTAGAACCCGGCGTTAGACCTATTGAAAAGTTCCTGTCTATGTAAATGTAATGAGGATCATATTACTTTACTTTAGTACAATTTCTGTAAGCTCTCAAATGTCTAGCAATAATAACATGAACAATATATACCTCACGCGAAAGGTAATAACTTACTAGGACCGAGCGCATACTCATGGACTGCGGACATACAAACACACCCACTTTCCTGTGGAACGAAAACCTGCGCGTCACAGTGCCTTCCGTGTGGCTCACGTGAAAGGTAATAACCATCTGCTGAAACAATGTATTTGCTTCAGTTATGAAAATAACTGTAGAAGCTCGACTTTAACAGTTTTGGAGTAAAACTGCTTCTCCAGGTAAAGAAACCTGCTTGACTGACTCCACTTCTCTCTCAAGCTGACCTGACTGCATGTCTTCCATCTTTTAAGCATCAATCCTCAGAAAGTATTAAAGAATATCTGAGAAAACGGCTAAAGCATCTGTCACTACATTTCATTGGACTTATGGTAGTTAAAAAAGGAAACATCCCTCAGGTTGTAGATCTTTACATCTAGCTAATAGTTTGAATCCTGAAGCTATAACCCACACTACAGAATAAAAACGTGTTTATACAGTATGTGTGTTTAAAGTCGAGTGAGTGTCAGAGTAAGACTCGGCGATAACAAGCAAAAAGTGAGATATTACCAGGAACAGGTGCCACTTTCTCACGAGCAACCCACAGGAAGTCTCCCACATTTAGTTTCCTGATGTCAAAGGTCACACCGTTTCTTTGTAGCTCCTTGACCAATTCTTGTTTGCGTGCCGTGTTTCCTCTGCCAAGACAACGCCACATCATATGCAATTAAATAAAATATATTTAAAAGATGATTAAAGAACTTAATATATTTCACTCACCCAGTGGTCTCAATAAAATCAATACACAGCACAATATCATAGGCACCAGGGAGAAGATATGCAGCTCTTCCTGATTCTGATTTCGGACATGTTTCTGGGAGATCAGAGTCGGGTGCAGCACTCCCTGCATGTGTTACTCTTGGGATGCTGAAAGCGAAAATAATCATTCCTAAATCTAAAATAATTTCATCTTTAAAACACTTGATACCCACGCAAGAAATTTCACACTGATTTATTTATTTTTTATTTCCCCCCTAATTTTTAGTCATGTCCAATTCCCACCCGTCAAGTGTTGCCTCCCATCGCCAACCAGGCAGGTGCGTAAGCATGCACAGGCGCCCTCCATGACATGCGATGCTGCCACCCGCCTCTTTATGAACTGCTGTGCATGCGTTTTCGGAGGGAAAGCGATATGGGCCCCTTTTGTACGAATGAGCTCACATACGCCCATGGATTTGCTGGTGATCGCGGTGAGTGACAAGGGAGCGTATCGTATGGCATCGCTCCCTCCCGTGACAGCTCGGCCAATTAGCGCCCATGGACTCCCGGTCGTGGATGGCTGCAACACCAACCTGGATTTGAACTTGCGATCTCCAGGTTGATAGCCACGCCTTGTTGATGCGCCACTCAGGAGCCCATTTCACAATGATCTAAGAGCATCTCTTATCATCACATACACAAAACCCTTTCATCTTACTGCATCACAATTCACTCATGTCTTCAAGGGACTCATTTTGTTCTCACCAACTGGCTTCATCTTCATGTTCTTCTTTGTCTTCATCCAAAGTCAGGTCTACAGAAACCGGGCCATCCCCTGAGTCCTCAGCCTCACTCTTCTTCTGCTCCTTTTGTGCACCATGTCTTCCACCTCTCTCTCCAGATTCCAGTCGTTCTGCCAGAGCCAGACCAAGCTCTGTCAGTGAGTACCTAACAAATGAAGGGCAAAAAAAAAACCTGAAGGACTCACGAGACAAAAGCAAGAACTAAGAACAATAAGGAAAAATAATTGATGTCATGCTTTGACGAAGCAACCTAACATTCACACTGCTTTCAACTCATGTTTATCAGGAAAACTTTGTCCAAACAAACAGTTTGTTCTGTAACTACAGCTCGGACAATCATAAATGCTGGTGCAGATTATGACTCTAAATAAATGTTACAGCAAATAGATAGTGAGAGTGTATGACCTGGATGGACCTCTTTAACAAAGTTTATATGTCACTCATACACAAGGGAACAAACAAAAGTAAACTAGAGGGGCACTCAGAGTGCACCAGAGGTACCTCTGCCACGCAGAATGGATAATGTAGCAGATCGGTCCTATATGGGTACTGCTTTGAATTACCCATGTACTTATTTAGCAATATACAAATCTTACAATGTGTTAGTATATGGTTTCCTATTAGTGTTCCATAGCAATGACATGTCTATCAAAACTTGTGAAGTTATTAGCACTCAAAAATCCTGTGACCCTGATTTTGTCCTTTCGAGGTCACTCAAGGTCCAAGGTAACAGTGTTATTTAAAAAGTGTGTTCATGATTTCCTGTCTGTCCCACACTGCATCTATGGGTCAATATCACTTTGTTTCTGAGATATAAGCAAATTAAATTTGATCATGTCCTACTTAGTGACCTTGCTTTGACCTTCACTGTTGACCCTGATATTCAGAAATCAAATCATCTCTGGGACTCAGGTAGATTTAGTGTTTAATAGTGTTTGGTGAAAATCCTTGCATAGGTGTGGTCAGGATTTAGTTCATAGACAAACAAACAAATACTGGTGATCTAGATACATTAAAGAAGTTTTAACACATGGTTTGTACAGAGGCTCCTAATAAACACAAAAGAAATAATTTGTAAACGAAATAAAATGATGAAATAAACACTGTGAACATGGTTCAGTATTATGTTAGAACGCTATAAAGATGTGGAATGATATACCATACGCTCCAATGTTTGTGAAGATTTCCAAAGTAATATCAAAAGTTCTTTTGTTTCTATGGAAATACAATGTCACAAATTTTGCATAATTTCTCATTTTGGAAACATCAGAAAATCGTAATCAACGACATGTTGACAACACCTGTAAGGAGAAAAGGATAAACATGAGTGTAGAAACAGTTCTTACTTTCAGTTTGTTTTTAGTTATTGAGGTGAACAGACAGGTGGATCTCTGTAGGGATCCTTTCCATGTTCTCAGACACTTATAACATCATCATTAGGGCTGTCAGTTGCCAAAAAAAAAAAAAAAGTGCTGCACTGTAATTCAGTTATTTTCCCCCACAGAGTTATAATTTACACCTGGTTTGTGGTTGCCAGTTATAACATTCTAACTCAAAGCTGGATCAATTTCACTCATTTGAGCCCCAGTACAAAATGGAATAAATGGAAGGGACAACAGGGCCCGGGTTAATATAGTTTCCTTTAATATACTATTGTTTTTTTTGAGAGTATTAATGTCATTGAGATTTTCTCAAACCAGAAATTACTATTTGACATGTTGGAGAAAATAAACCACCTCCGCAACACTGAGTGAGGATTTACCGTGCAGGGTTGTGTGTCTTTAGAAGCAGGTTTTTCTGAATGAGGGTGCTCACTGAAGACCACGCTGTGTATTTACTACCTAGATCAGGCTACACACAACACATCTGGTAAAAATGGGCTACAGTAAAGATCCACAGTAGATATGAGGCATTTCTATAAACATGAAACTAGAGTTTTGAGGGTTTTTTTTAAAGTTGTGCTTACTACAGTAAAGGATTTGTCACAAAGCGACTGTGCCTCGGTCTGCAGTTCATTTTTAAACATGAACCCTTTACTACCAGGTATCTGAAATACAAAGAAGAAAAAAATGTAGTTTATTGAAGTACTAAGAGTCACATATCCATAAGTTTTTACTCAGTGATAATTCAGTTATATTTGTTGCTTGTGGTATTAATATCCTGAACAGTGTTGTACCTGTGAATGTCTGTACAATGTAAGCAGAACAGCAAAGCCTCCTGACCGCCTCTGAGGCACATACTCCCTCTTCTTCTTTCCTCCTTTCTCCTGACCTCCATCACCTGCGGCCTTGCTCTGCAAGACAAACAAACAAGCAAGCAAAATTAACTATGACAGACATCTGAGAAGCACAAGGATCGAGATGTGTTGTGCATTTATGTTAAAGTCACCATTTTTCCTCCACCCTTTTCAGCAGGTATGTTGGCGCAGTGTGATGATTTGGTAGAAAGCAGGTTATTACTGTAGGATTCAGCACTATGAGGGAGACAGTGGACAGGAGCATTGACACCTATGAAGGGGGGGGGGGGGGTAGAGAGAGAGAGAGAGAGAGAGAGAGAGAGAGAGAGAGAGAGAGAGAGAGAGAGAATATTCTTATTTGGTTCAGTAACTTTGTCCTGAAGACCATCAGGAATTTCTCATAATCTTAAGATTTGCACAGGGGAGATACACTGTTCTCTAAAATTCAGGCACACTTTAGGCTTCCCTGTTTTGTCAAAACAGTTTTCCTTACATCTGCACTTATATAAAGGAGAAGTCATGCAGAACTCATGAAGTTTATTCCTAAAGCAATAAAGGAACTTTTCAGCATAATTTTATTAATAGACCACAAATTCTGCATGACTTCTCCTTTTGTAAACATCAAAACATCCCCGTGCTATAGTCGAATACATACACTGAATGGTGTGCTGCGTTAGAGACATAAGAGGAAAAAACAACAACAAAAAAAATATAGAACCATTCTCTTCAGGTTCTTTACAGTTATTGAGGTAAAAAAAAAAACCACAGGTGTATTACCGTATGGATCCTTTCCATGTTGTCGAACACTTATAATAACATTATGAAGCCATCAGTGATGAGAACAAGCAGGTTATATTGATATGGCTGTTTATTCCATAGTGTTACAGTCTATAGGTGTTTTGCAAGTTTCCAGTAACAGGGTTCTAACTCAATCCAGGACTGATTTCAATCATTTTTGTCCCTGGTATGAAACAGAAGGAGAATTAGGACGCAGGATTATAAAAACACCAGAGTTTTCCTTGAAGGTTGAAAGTGTTCTTTTGGATAGAAATTAGGGCATCATAACACTTTCAGATTATAAATCTTAAAGAGCTCTGCACTGCTGCATATTATTAAGTTGTCTCCATTAAGATCTTACAAAGAAACATGGACTGAATTAAAAAAATACAGTATGTCTTAACCACTTACTTACGTTTAATTTATGTATCAAAAGACCTGCCACTTTGGAGATGAACAGACCCTGTCGTTTAGCCATTACAATGTGACCCTTGTCAAAGTCAGATCCCTACGCTTGCTCATTTTTCCTACATCCAACACATCAACTTTAAAAAGAACTGTTCACTTTCTGTCAACGACTTCCCGCTCACTGTCAGGTGCCACTGTAAACAGACAATGAACAATTATTCCCCTAAGGTGAGGTGGATGTCGCTGAATAGTCCCCAAGATGGAAAAACCAAAGCATTTGGATATATATCACACAATTTTTACGGTTTATTTAAAAAAAAAAAAAATGAAATCCTGATGGTTGCAGACGGAATCCGAGCACAGGTGAGCAGGTGCTGAAGAAATGTGTTACGGAGAGTTTTAGTATACACTACACAAAGACATAAAGAAAAGCAAACTTGGGTTCCCAAGTGGTGCATTAATAAGGTGCGTGACTATCAGTCTGGCTCGCAATTTCGAATCCAGGCTGATGCCGCAGCCACCGGGAGTCCATGGAAGCTAATTGGCCGAGCTCTTTCGGGAGGGAGGGATGTCCCCCGTCACTCACAGCAATCACCAGCCAATCCGTGGGCATCTGTGAGCTCATTTGTACAATGAGGAAGGACAGTGATTTCCCTCGAGTGTCGTATGTGGATGATGGGTGGGAATTGGATACGAATAAAATAAGGGGAAATAAATAAATGCAAACTAAAATGAGATTTTTTTTTTATAGTTTATATTTTAACAGATGCAGGACTGGTGAGCTAAACGTCGTGTGGCTAACCGTGTCTGTCTAGCCTACTCATCCAGTACACACTACATGGAAACAAAAGCACAAGGTGTTCAACATACTGCACAGAAACACAAACTAAAATGATTTTTACGGAAAATTCTTTTCATTTTTACGCAGGACGATGGTGACACTGCCTGCTCGAGTGACCAAATCAAGCAGCGCGTGTCCGTCGTTTTGATTCAATCATTAACCACTCGGAATAATGTTTTTGAAACCTGAGATTGCGGACCAATCAGATTCAGTAATAGTGGAAGATTAGTTTAGTATAAACTAAATATTATTCATTTCACCTGTCCGTGCTCATTATGGTTTTTTATGTTATAGCTGTGTAAGTGTTTTGAAGGAGATAACCAATGACTTTTACTAACCAGGGTCTCTCTGGATATTTCACATTAAATTCACTACAGTGTTTAAGAAGCACTAAATAAAACCACACTGTGTTTGTTTGCTCTGATTCTTTAACCCCAAAGTGACCCTGCTCACTGCTCACACTCGTGAAAGAGTTGCTGGTTGCTATTGACTTCATTCTCACCGTTTTCCTTGTGGTGTTTCTCAAGCCTCTGGTCCAGGATCTTACAGATTCCGTCCCCAAAGTTCTGCAGGATTTTCGCCTCCTTCCCGTTTTTCAGAGGCAGGGGATACTTCTTCAAAGAGTTTATGGCCTTCAAGGGAACACAGCAGTACACACTGAATCAGGAACAACATCCATGGGTTTATTACTGGAGTGAGAAACTCTACACGGTGGTTTACCTTCTGATAGACGTACTGGGTTTTCAGTCCTTTCTCCTTGGCGTGGTCTCGCATCTCAGTGAGCCACTGGAGGAACAGCGGGTTCGGGCAGGAGGGAACAGGCCGCTTCCGACCCAAACGCACTGATTCCGACGGCATGTGGACACACAGCCACTTCAGATCCGCAGTCGGATAAAAATAACAACCACACAAACTCCGGCTGCTTTAAATTTACTTAAATAAACTCCAGACCTGCCCTTAATGTGCCAGTAGCGTTACATGCAAGCTAATGATGCTAGTAAGCAACAGCTGGAGTGTTTAATTACACCATAAACCCGTTACACGGCACCAGTCTGCTTATAAGTATTGTTATGTTTTGTTTTCTAGAATAATCTGAATTTCAGTTACACGTTTAACATTTACTTTCAACAGCTGAAGTTCTCGAGATTTAAACCAAAACATTAGCCCGAGGTGGCTAATAGCCCGAGTGTAACAGCACACTATTGCACTACTTCTGTCCACTTTAGTTCGTGTTTTGATAAAGTCGAGTCATAACTTCGGACTAACTAAATGAAAGGCTGCATGTTTTCAGTACGACACACAAATGTAATATCTTCAGTTATTAACAGCACAGCCACAGTGATGATGTGGATCAGGAGCTCCGCGCGCCAGGATTTTCAAAAACAAGGGACGTAGCAAGCAGGGTTGCCAGATTGGTAAAACAAAAATGCGTCAAAAACTATGAGCTTCTTCTATTATTATTACGATTACTATCATTTTGTTAGGCAGATTGCAACGAATGTAGAATTTAACTCTGGAACCGTGCTCTTACCAAACAGAACTGCCATCGTGATTATTATGGAATAAGTTATTTTTTTTTAAAATGATAAGCATGAAATAGTAGTAAACGATTTCTGAAAACTTAAAATTTAAATGGTCTCCTATTTTACACTTTTTGTAATTATTTAAACACAGGCTCTGTTAAGCTGTAGATGGGGGTTGCTGCATGTTTTTTTAATTATTAAAATATGATAAGATAACGCAGACAAGGTTTGGAGGACGGACAAAACAAAATGCGTCAAAACCGCGGACCTGGCAAGTGACGTTTTGCGTAGTGACGTCTTTGTTTCGCGACGCGGTCATGTGTTAAGTGCACAATAAACGTGCAGCATTTGGTAACTTTTGTTTGTTTGTTTTTTTAAGCTATACAAGTAAAAAATCTTTCAGCAATGAGAAAATGTAGCTCATTGTTCATATTTATATTCTTGTTTTTCTGTGTTCTAGCTAATTAATACTTATTAATAAAAAAATGAATCTTATATTGTGGAATTGTGTGCTTATTTATTTTTCTGTTTTACATGTAAAATCGCTGTCATTTTGATTATATAATATTTGTAAGATTGCCTTAAAACCGTTTTGCAACTACTGCGCCACCCAGAATTACACGGTGTATACAAAATTAGATAAGGGTGGAGCAGGTAACCAACTTTATAATAAAGGAATATTCACAATTTCTGAATACAGTATTAATGGTCTATATTCTGTAGTAGAATTAACTCAAATATATTTTTAGTGGGATAAGAGTTAAGCGACATAACGGGTCCTGCACCGTTAACATGGAGAAACCCTGAAATAAAGCTGCTGGTGAATTCCAGCAACAAGACCAAACTAGACCAGGAATCCACTGTATGCCCTCTCTCTCTCAAACTCAAACACACACACACACACACCCCTTCAAAACAAATTTCATGCCAGCCATAGACTTACATCACTGTGTTTTTCAGGATTTGTAACATAAAATAAAAGTTTATTGTTGAGTTCATATAGAAAGCACATTCATTTAAAAAAAAAAAAAAAAAAAAAAAAAAGGTTGTGTAGTAAAATACCATACCACTAGTTAAATTATTATTGCCGAAGACAGATCAGCATTATTACTGTTAGGATGTCAGACAGTAACCGTAGTGATCTTGTGTCTATATATATATATATATGTTTTACTCTCGATTCTAATGAATATGAAAGTGTGAATCTATATTCATATTTTATACAAAGATTTATATGTTGATATAAATGTATCAAATCTGGAATAAGTGACAAACTCCACCCAGAGAACATTACACACCATCTTGATAAATACACATCTCTTCACACATCTGACAGCATGTATTACAAACATCAACAATTACTGACCAAACACCACTCCCTCTTCAATAATTAGTTGCAACGAAATCGTACATTATATAACATTTTTAATATGACAATTATTAGAAAAAAGTTTTCCCCTGAGCAAAATGTGGAACAATTTACATCAGATAGTGTTTTTCCTTTTAAAGGTGTTCAAAATCAGTTTTGATGTAAACTAAACTAGTGCATCAATCATTGTTTAACTGTTTATTGATTTCTAAAGTGAAGAACCAGCCCTCCTCTATAGTGGTTGTGTAAACTCGAACTCATTCCATGATTACCGCTTGAAACTCAGTCATGAGTTCATCCTGTCTGTCAAAATCTTTTGATTTACATATTCACTGTATTGGTAAGCTTCCAGTTTTACCTTTTCACTAACTTGTATCTTATATAACATTGCATATAAGCCAGTTTACAGTATGTATTTTTTAACAATATTTTTTCTGTTTCGTTCAATCCGGCTCTTTCTACCTTCCCCCTGATCCTGTTGTGTCATCACTGTTTAGAGATAAAGGGGAGCCAGGTAGGGAGGGCTCCTCCTGTGCAGCCACACCTGGTGCCCCTGAATGTCTACGTGCCCCTCTGACCCGCAAGAAAGCACTGTTTGGATGTTGATTATGGATATGGCGCAACAATGTATCCTGGGTGGAGGCAGTGTGGCCACATTCTTCGCAGACATAAAGCTTGGTGCGCCGTTCCTTGTAGGCATACTGCTGCGTCACACCATGAATCTTCTTCAGATGGGATTCCAGAGAGCAGCGTTGGGTAAAAGCCTTCTCACACAAATCACATTTATATGGACGAACACCTGGAACACAAGAAAAGAGTGGTGTGTATGTGTACATATATATTTATACATAAATAAAAGTGTCTGTGTGTCTTGTGTTATCACACAGTTTTGGCCTACAGTCTCACAGTAGGAGCAGAGGCAATGTGAAACTGTAACTGTAGATTTATAGAGAATATATATTATATTATATTACACACCCAGGTAAATAAATCTGATAACTGTTTTCTTAATGTCTTGGGTCTGACAGTGAAATTTGACCAACAAAATATTTTAGGCTTACATACCTGTATGTGTGCGCACATGCCTCTTGAGATCGAAGGTGTCATTAAAGCCCTTGCCGCAGAAACTGCACAGATGTCGTTTTTGTTCATTGTGACACTTTAGGTGTCTGTTCAGCATGCGCTGGTACTGGAAGACTTTCTGACACACCTTACATGCATAGGTCCCCCCTGTTGTAGGTGCAGACAATGTCCCACTGCTGGTTGTGGGGAATGGGTTTGCCACGGTGACAGGAGGATCGACTATTACACTTAGAATGTGGCGTGGAGCTTCAACAGGGAACTCACCTGTAGTTACCTGATAAAGGAAAATATGTTGAAATCCAAAAAGTTTAATTGGGTTTCTCAGTTAAGTAATAAATAAGCTTGCACATAAATTACTGGTATGATGCTACATACCAAAGTTAATTCCTGAATCAAAGTAGATGGGTAACTAACACTGAAACCATGCAAGCCAAACCAGTTTTTTAACCAGATACTAAAAGAGAAACTCAATGAAAGGCACATTTCTGAGAGAGCCTCACCTTTATCTTGGAGCGGACGTATGTGCTGCCGTGCGTACTTCGGATGTGCTCTCTTTCAGGACTGACCTGCTGTCCCAGAGCAGTGCAGGAAGGCAATTCAGCAGTAGAAACCAATGTGTACGGCTCTAGCATATATTTCTGGGTACATCTTCTGTGTTCTTTATGAGTGGACAGGCACAAGGCCACTTCAGCTGTACTTGCCTCTGTCTCTTCCCATAGAGCTGGAGGGGACACAGAGACTGGAGAGGAAATCACAGAGAAAATAGGAAATGAGTGTCAATGATATTACCACTATCTAGCCAAAGTATGTGGACACCTGACCATCACACCCATATGTGGGTCTTTGCTAAATGTTGCCACACAATTGAACAGAATGACTTTGTATGCTGTAGTATTACAATTCCTTCTCTTCACTGGAACTAAAAGACCCAAACTTGTTCTAGCATGACAATGCCCACGTGAACAAAGCAATCATCATAAAAACATGCTTCGCCAAGGCTAGACATGAAGAAATTGAGCAGTTTGTACAGTTTCCTGACCAATAAACACCTTTGAGATACCGTGCTCAGAGCTTCTTGTTTAACATCAGTGCCCAGCCTCAGTAATTCTCTCGTGCTTGAATGAGCACAAATCCCCACACACTCTGAAATCTGGTGGAAAAACCCTCCCAGAAGAATGGAGGTTATTGTAAGAACCATGAGGGACTAATTCTGAAATGTATGTTCATTCAGCACATATGGGTGTGATGGTCACATATCCACAAACATGTGGCTATATTGTTAGCCCATAGATGTAATGTGTTAAAAACTTTCAAAAAGTTCAAAATCATTTAGATATGCTCAAGGTTTTAACCAAGAATCTACAGATTATTCGAAACGGGATGTATTATGTGGCTTTTAAAAGCTGGGGACAGTTGTGCCTTTAGGGAAGGTGTGTGTGTATGCGTGGTTGGGTGGGAGGCAGGTGTGCGTGCAACTGTATTGTCCTGTGCTGAAGTCAGCCACTCCTGTTACAGCACTACCAGTCTGACTGGCCAAGCTAGAGACACAGGCTTAGGATCTGGCTTTATACAAACATACATACAACACAATGCATGCGTGAGCTAGAAACAGAACCCTGATAATGCATCACGTATACTCTTATATCCTAATGTTCATGTAGAGATCATCATAAAAACTCATGAAAAAAATTCTCGACATCCATTTCAGCGAATTGATTCGATGTTACACTACCGGTTTCCTACATTAAGCAGGGAAGTGTGCAGAGACCCTCTCAAGGCTTAAACAACCGAACAAGCAAATAAAATGCAACTGTGTGTCCTAATCACTGATTAAGTGAATAAGCCGAATGCAGCAGTGTGATATCTCTATAATGTATGCTATATTAAAAAAAAATAAATGTATTTCCTCTAACTGAACACCTTTGTCTCTTGACACAATTTCCTAGAAATAAATTCCTAGTTCAGAAATCTATGCTAAATTAAAAATACAATACTGAATTCACAAATACAGTAATGTAAGTGAATTAAAAATTCTGGGGGGGAAAAAATATGAAGCCGCATTTTCCTAAAGACGAAACACTGATTTTCCCACCATTTACTCTAAAGGTTGGACTTCTCTCTTTTCTGCTGTGTGCCAACCTCTCCCATCTCATATATCTGTGTTTGCAATTCACTTACAACAACATGGGCAGTGAATATATTAGTGTTCATTTGAAAGGTTATTATTAATGTAGAATTTATAGGCTATCTGGGATAAAGTATCAATACTTACTGGATACTTTCTGAAATTTTCAGGGACCATTTAAACTCCCTAAAGATTTATCATGTCCAATATTCTAACTGTAAATATATTTATTTTCCAAAAGTTATCAAATAAACTGTATTAGTTAAACCTGTCCATGTTAAAGGTCTTTATGTGAATAATTAGGCAGCACAGACTGCATTATTCATTATATGAAGGATCCGGTTTACTTTCGATAGAACTCTTCTTTCCTTTTCACTATCCTGCATTTAAAAAAACAGAACTGAAGTCGATAAAACGAAATAACTAAAGACAAAAGGATTAGAGTGACTGTGCACCGCTCCTGCCCCGTTTTATGGTGCTGCACTCTGCTCCAATCCAAAACCACGATTCATGTCTTATCTCGCAACGGTGCCACCGCGCTGGTGACGTCACATCCCATGAGTTTATACTCTCCTGCGGGGAAATCTGTGCAGTCGGATAAAACATTAAAAAATTATATAT